>PVJX010030402.1:0-22080 GCA_004027295.1 Dolichotis patagonum
CAGACAGGTTGGGGTGGGGCTCTTTTTCCCAATCTTTAATCCAAGCCGTAACCCCAGGGCTATATATGTGGGCAGGTGTGTCTGTGAGTATGACAGACCTCTCAGTTATATGTTTGTGTATGTGAGAAAAGGTCTTTCCTGACTATGTAAGTTACCCAGCTGACATAGGTCTCTCTGGGGACCCCTAATTGTGGGTGGGTGTCTCCCATATAAGACTTTAAAGTGTGTATATCCTGTAGGCACCGGTGAGCTTTGGATCTTGAGGAGGGCATGGGAAGCAGACCTACCTCTGGTGCCTGAGTTTTTGGTGATACTTAGTCAACACTGACTTTAAAGTCCTATTTACCCTCTTCACTTTCCCAGAGCTTTGTGGAGTGTGTGCTGTATGTAAGCTCCATTTGATTTTCAGTTCTTTAGTCAGCTATTGATTTATTTCCGGTCACAAATGTAGCTTCATGGATGCTGCCTTTAGTTAGCGGCAGCCCATATCTGGGGATAATTTCTCTTAATAATATTCTGAAGACTCTTGTGGCTTTTTCTGTTTTACTGGGAAGCCCTTCTGGCCATCCAGAATAAGTGTAGATGAGCACCAGCAGGTATTTGTAGCCTCTATATGTTTTGATCTCTGTAAAATCTATTCATAAATCTTTAAAGGGGGGGGAACCCAGCATGTTCGATATGGGGGGGGTTAGCTCTAGGTGAGGGCTCAGTTCTCGCACAGATTTGACATCTCTGATTAACAAGGGTGCAGACTGAGGCTAACAATGGAGTGCAATAGTAGTGGCTTATACATTGGTTTATACCAGTCTTTCCTCCTTGGGTGATGCTGTGATGGTATTTTACCCAGGCACAGGGCAGAATCTGTGGAATTATCAGCTGACCATCTGCTAAAGTACAAGAACCACTTGGACCTATGTAAGTCCCTTCTTCTTGTGCCCATTTAATTTTTTCCTTACAGTAATGAAGAAGCCTGCTGTGGAAACTGAGGCCAGTTTTAGGTGGTATTTTATGTTGGGCTTTTACATTTTGTACGAAATCATTTGTCACCCAGGTGGAACCTTCTGCTGCCAATTTGGTAGTTTTTGTTTGTTTGTTTTTGCTTTGTTGTTGCTAAGAGTGGCAGTATCCTTTATTTTCTGTGACCCCTCACAATGGATAATGCAACATTTTAAAGTTTTCTAATTACACTAGGGAGTTGAGAGAGCTCATCCTTGTTTTTGGTTTGTTTTCCTTCTGCTGTCAGGAATCCATGTTCCTTGTATAGCCCTCCACGGATGTGAATGGTGGCAAAGGCACACCTTGAAGCTGTGTGTGTTTGCCTTTTTCCCTTTTGCCCAGCTGAGAGCTTGGATTAGGATCCACATCTTTGCCCATTGAGCATTGGAGTTTTGGGGAGGAGGTCTGGCTAGGAGCACCTCTTCCATAGTGATGACAGCGTGGCCAGTCTGACAGTTTTCATCCCTGACTAAGCTACTTCCATCTATAAACCAGGTACACTCTGTAGATCTGGCTGGCCCAGCAGTCCACGTGAGACAGTCATAGTCTGGAGGGCCAAGCTCAGTGGACAGGAAGGTGACTGGGTTTAGGGTCTTGGCCAGCTGGGGATTTCCAACAAGCAGTCCTAAGTACTAGGTGATGTTGGATGTTTGAGTGCCAGCAGTGTCTCTGAAATATTTAGTATGTCTAGAACAGCACGTGGGACCTGGACTGTTAGGTTTAGTTCCGGATTCAGTTTGTCAGTGTTTCTGATCAGGAGAAGGGTAGTTGCCAGTGCCCTCAGGCAAGGAGGCCACACTTTTCTCCTAGGGTCCAGGCTTTTTGATACAGAAGTGATGGATCTTTTCCAGGGGTTGGCTCCTGAGGGTGCGTGTCTCCATTCATTAGCAATAGATTAAACGGTGTGGTCACATTAGGGATGCCCAATGCTGGAGCAGCTGAGAGTGTTCTTTTCATGGTCTGCAAAGAATCACTGTGTTCTAAGGCCCAGCTGAATGTCTCCCTTTCATTTTCTTTCCCTGGCAGAATATCATACAGAGGCTTACTTAGTCTTTTTGGCAAACCCTTGTATCCAAATTGGACAGAAACCTGCAGTATTTAGAAATTTTCTAAGCTGTCTTTTATTTTTAGGTGTTGGATTGGAGCAGATGACTTCCTTTCTCTCAGGGCCCAGGAGCCTGAGTCTTTTCTCCAAATCAAACCCTAAATAGTGCACTTTTGGTTCACATATTTGAGCTTTTTCCCAGGAGACTTTATGGCCAGTGGTCAGTAGGTGGTGAAGAAGGCCTGAGTCCCTTTGTAATAGTTGGTCTTGCCCGGACTTTGAGTTCAAATATCATCTACATACTGTGTGAAGGCACAGTTAAGGCTTGCATGTTGAAACTGGGCTAAATCAGCTGCAAGCACTTTCCCAAAGAGTGTGGGGGAGCTCTTAAAATCTTACAGTAAACAAGTCCAGGAGATTTGGTCTTTCCATCCTGTGTCTCGGTCTTTCTATTTAAAGGCAAAGAGGGCCTGGCTGACAGGTACAACCTGAGAACAGAAGAAAGAAGCTTTGAAGTCCAGAGAGGTGAGTCAGGCAACATCAGAGGAAAGCAGACCCAGGAGAGTATAAGACTGGGGACTGCTGAGTGCAGAGTCAAAGGGCTGCACTGGTGGGGCGCAGATCCTGCACTGGTTGGTAGTCCCTGTTTGGGTTTTTCACCAGGAGGAGGGGTCATGGGCAATCAACCAGGAGTTTGAAGTTGTTTAGGCGGAGATGTGGGGCTGGGTGCAAAGTGGAGCTTCTATTGACATAGGTTATTGTTTAACAGCAAGAAGGTTGGCAGGAGGACAGAGGTTGATCACCAAGGGAGATGGATTGATCGATGGATTGATCGCAAGCCCCGGAAGTGACTTTTCTGTCCACACCTCTGAAAACAAGTCTCTCAAAACTTTCAGGTCCTGATGGTGAGGCATTTTAGGCTGATGTAAATGCCATTCTTCTTCTCAGGGTGCAGTCAGGGTGAATGCTAACCTGGAGCAGTGGGCCCAGGTGTGAGAAGAGCTGGATACTCTGAGCAACAGTGACAGTTGCCCTTAATTTGGAGAGGAGGTCACATCCTAGGAGAGGAATGGGGCACTTGGACATGTACAGAAACTCATGTTTGATATAATGTTCACCAATTTTGCAAGACCTGTTCTGACAGAATTTCTTTTTATTGGGGCTTTCAGTGGTGCCATCAACTTGTACTTTTGGTGGGGTCAGAGGAGTAACAGACTTGGTCACAAGGTAATATTCAGCCCTAGTGTCCACCATAAGAGTCACTGGCTTTACCCCACTTCTGGTAACAAGCATGGGCCCTTGGAGGCCCAGTCTAATGGTGGCTGGTGTGACCTATTCATTGTCATCAAAAGTGTGGAGAGGTTCAGGCTTGGGTGGCTCCAGACAGTGAAGTGTCTTTGTGTCTGGCAGATGGTGGGGGCATTCATCTTTCCAGTGTTCAATTTGGTTGCAGCAAGCACACTGATCAGGTGCCAGGGCATAGGGCCTGCCACCAGTTTTCGGCTACAAGGCTTGTGGTGCTCTCTGGCACTGGGTGCTGTGACAGCATTGGACTTGGCAAGGTGTTTCAGGAAGAAGCTTTCTAAACACTGCAGCTAAGAGAACAGTGTTCTTCTGGTTTTTGCAGTCTGTCTTCTACCATTGCTCCCTCTTTTCATTTTTCGTCACAGTTTATAAAAAACTTTGAGCGGTCTGAAGTAATTGGGTGGTGTTTATGCAAAGGCATCAACCTTTTTCATTTTTTCCTAATATCAGAGGCAAACTGGACAATGAAGGTGGCATTGGCCATCTACTGATTCTGAGGTGTCTCTGGCTCAAATCACGTATAGACAGAGTCCTTCATAACATTTTACTGGACTCTCACTGGGACCCTGAATAAATTATGCAAATGTGGACATGTTGATTGTCTTTTTTCCTCCTTCTTTAACCCCTGCAAGAAGAGCTGCATGGTATTGTTCCAGGTCCTCACAGGCCTGTATTGTATTGAAATCCCAGTTTGGATGTGTTTGGGGAAAGGTAGTGTTTACCCAAGCTTCAGGATCAACTACAGTGATGGGGACTTTAGACTTTAGCCAAGCCTGGGCTCTGTCTAGAATGCGAAGATAATCTTCAGTATTAAACAGAGTCAAAGGAGTTGCTGGCAGTCATCCCATGTTGGCAAGTGGGTCTGGAAGATGGATATAAGGAGGCCAATCATTGCTTGGGGCTTCTCTGAGTAAGATGGGTTGTGGCATTTCCAATTCAGGCCAGTTGAACTAAATGGCCGATGATACATCGGGACAGTTGCTTGGGTATGTCTCCTTGGACTCCAGGGGAGAGAAAGTGGCAGCTGGAGATCACCTGGGGGTTTGAGCTGAGTGGCAGAGTGGAGGTGATGGCTGCTAGGGATGTCAGTGTCTCTGTCTGTGCTGACAGCCCCTGGGATGCAGTCAACCTGAGATTTCAGAGGCCCTGCAGCAGTTGCCAGCCTAGGAGTGGATGGTTGCGGCTGTGCATCTGAGTAGACCTCTGGACCACTAGAGGGAAGAACTGGAGCAGTGAAAAATGGGTATAGGCTGTAAGTCATGATGTCAGTGGTGCTATGGATTCTGGGAAGAGGAGGGACAATAGTGGTAGTTCCTGCCATGATGGTGAGGACCTTGGCTGTGGTAGCAGTGATGGCAACAGTGTTGGCTGTGACACCAGTTGTGGTGGCAGGGACAGTGCTGGCAGTGGGAACTGTTTTAGCAGCAGCACCACCTGTGGCAGGGGAACCAGCTGCAATGGTGGGGACAGTGGTAGTAGCACCTGTGGTGGCAGTGGCAATGGTGGCCACTGCAGCTCTGTCAGTGGCCCTGGCTGTACAAAATCAGGAAAGATGGGGCCTTCCAGTGATGGTGGCAGCAGTGCTTGGACCTGTGGTGGCAGAAGCAGGGGCCCTTACTGTGTAGAGTCTGGGAACGTGGGGCCCTCTGGGGGCAGATGTTTTGGCGCTGAAGGTAACTGCACAATTTAGGACCCATGATTGTATGGTGGAGGCTGAACAGATTGGGGTCATAAGGTAAGACTGCATAAAGCTTCTCTGGCTTGGGGCAGGCCTTACAGGGTTTCTGGCACTCTCGGGATTTGTTCTGATGGCCAGAATATACTTTTTATTATACCTAGCACAGGCATAAAGCCAAGGTGGCAGGTGTTGACACAAGTTAAGCCAGAAGTTGATGTATGGGAACTGGTCAGTGTGGCAAGTCTCAGAGTCTGTTATGCCATTCCAGATTTGCCTGACAGTCTCATTATTGAGACTTTCCTTGAGTGGCCAATCAGAGCACAGATTTGGCCAGTCAATCTCACAGAAAGCTCAGAGTTTCTGGGGTTTCATTTTTTACTCCACAAACAACAGGGAATTCTCTTTTGAAGTTTTTTTTTTTTTTTTTTTTTACATACAGTCTAAGATAGTGGATTTCTGGGCTGGCACCCATTCTGCTTTTCTATGGTGTGGGTATGCATCTTTGAGAAGTGATGCAACAGGCAAAGGATGGGTGTCCCTTAGATGAGAAACCAAATGCTCTTTGGTTTTGGCTACAGAGCTGCAGAATCCAACCCAGTCAACTCTGCAGCTCTGAGGTCCTGAAGGGAACTTTTGCTGTGGAGCACAGACGGAACAGCCTATTGTTTCCACCATCTGTTACAGTGACTCATACAACCATTCAGCAGGCATTCAGAGGTTACATAGTCCTACCCTTTTCCCTTGGGGAGGTCTAAACTGACAAAGTAACAAGAGGTGATCAGGCTCTCCTCCTGCCCGGAAGGGGAGGACTGATTGACAGATTGACTGGGGTGCCCCAGTCTTGCCTTATGTAAAGACTGATATGACATACTGTGTCCTTTCTCTCTCTATGGTTGAATGAGCCTCTTAGCACCAAACAGGGTTCTGTAGTCTGGGACCCTGAGGAGAGTCCAGAAAAGCTGGAGAGTTCACCTTCCTATCAAGGAGCCAGTAGAGGTTCCCCACCTAGGCCACCAGGCCTCATACAGTGACCTAAGTGGTCAGCATGGCCTTCTAAGTGATGCACCGAGAAATGTGGAAAACAGGCCAAGCACAGGAAGAAACAGCACCAGGAAGGTTTAGGAGGCAGTTTATTACACCTCTGGGCTTTGGACTAGGATGAGTCCTAACGAGTCAGAGCCCTGCTGGATGAGGTTTCAGAGCTTCTAAAGGAGAAGCAAGGGGGAGGTAAAGAGGCAGATTTAGCACACAGTGATTGGAGGGTTGGGCAACACCATAGGTTGCTGAGGAAGCTTAACATCTCAGGTTACATTGTAAGGATATCAGTTACATATACAGTTACATCTCAAGTTACATTGCAAGGCCATCAGCCACACAAAGGAAGTCAGAACAGCAGTCACACAAAGAAAGGAATGTTCTGCTATCTAGACATGTCCACTTATTTCTGGCAGAAATTCATGGCAGGCCTTTGTTTAAAGTTTTAATTTCTCCTTCAGTACCACCCTCAAGTTGACATCAACCATGTCCCACTAAAACCCTTTGCTTTCAAAATTTGGGAAAAGTCTTTTTTTAAAGCCAGAAAGGCCAAAAGCTGTCATAATATGTGGGTATGTGAAGACCTGTCTTGGAAGCTGTCAATTGAGTCTCTCAGGTCATACTCTGCCTTTGGTGGATCTACACTCTGCAGATCTTCTTAAGATACTTAAATCCCACACACTGTAATTTCACGCTGATCCTTCAACACTCTCCCCTGCCCCTTATGACTTTCTCTTTCCTCCCAAAATGTCCATCTACTGGGGTACTCTTATAGCACTTCAAATTTTTAATGGATGACAGAATCCCTACATCACAATTCACCAATGGTCACCATCTGGAGTAAGGCCCCATCCTCACAAGAGTGCCTTCTGCTACACAACCTTAACCATTCTGAGCAATGGCTCCTACTAGTTGCAAAAAGGTTCCTTTTTCATTGGGAAAATAAAACTCAGAGTAACTCAGGTTAAACACTTAGGGCAGGCAACCCCCTCCTTGACTGGGGCCACATTGACTTTAATGGTTGGTGTCAGGAAGACCAAGGCAAAGACTTTCACCTACTTTCTAGAAACACAGTTTTTTTTTGCCAGAACCCCAGGAATTTTGGCTCAGTAGCCCTTCTGCCTACGTCTGTCTCCCTGATACCTGGACTGGGACCTGTACCCTGTTTTACTTGAGCCCAAAGATGAATATGGTACTAGGGGACCAAGAACTCCCAATTGCTATGCTAATATTAGCCTGACACCATCAGGGACCTGTATACATTGCTGGTGGTGCTGGATACAATTGATATGGCAGGGAGAGGAATTTCTGGACTCATCACTGCAATTGACAGTTACAAATCCCTGTCCCAAGAACTCTCTCTAAGCTTAACTGGTATTTTGCAGTCCCTTCTCACATTACAAAGGGAATTTGACTCCCTGGCAGCTCTTTGAAACCAAAGGAGGCTAGACATTCTGACTGCAGCAAAGGGGAGCCAGTGCCTATTCCTAGAAAGAGTGACGCTTCTACAAAAACCAGTGTGGGAATAGTCTGGGGAGCTGCAGAGAGCCTAAAAACACAGGCCAGTAGATGAAAAGAACAGGTAAGCTGTATCTGGCCATTCTCCCGAATGAGCAGAAAGTCATGCTTTCTTCCCTTGGCTGGCCCCTCGAATAGGATCCTCCTCATCATACTCTTCGGGATACTGACGAGATTCTTGTAGAACCACGTACAGACTGTCACCAGATAGTCTGTGTCTCAGATGCTGGTACAGCCTAATCCCATATATCAGCCCCTAGAAGTAAGTGGGGCCCTGAGATAAGATATACTAGGAGAATCAAAGGGGAGAAATGTAGAACTTTTCTGTTCAAAATGTTTCAAAACTCAAACATGTCCACAGTCTGCATTTCTCCTTCCATTTCTGTAAACAGCCTTGCTCAACACAAGATGTACAAATGGTATAAACTGTACTCGACCTGCTTCTTTTTCCAGTTTGTTCTCATATTTGTAAAGTTCCAGTTGTTGACAAAGGACCCCCATCCTACCTGATAAACACTATTAAAAGTAACTTCCAGTACTAGCTCGGGGCTCAGACTTTGGAGTCCGTAACTCCTCCGAGCCCACTGGTGTAATAAAGTTTGGTTCCCTCCACTTCTCCAAGTGCTGCCCAGTTTTTTCACTGTTGATAGACTTAAGATTCTGTAAGCACTGATGTCTACCTGGACTTTACTGGATCAGTTGATACCAAATATCGTATAATTCTGAGTTACTGCTCATCCCTTAGGGGAGGTATGTAGGCCTGGTTGTTAGATTTTTACCTTGAGACCTGGTCTTCAGATGCAACTTCAGCCACAATTCTGATGTCTTTATTTTTTCTGCTCACTTCCTTGACAGCCTAGCTCCTCTCTGAGTGTACATTAATTTCCATCTAACTTTTAGCTACCCATGAGAGTGTCATTTGGAATCTTTATGAACACGTGATAGTCTCTGGGTGATACAGAGGAGGAGAAAGAAAAGGAGTTTTCAGGCTGGGACTCCCCATATCCTCCTTATCTCCAAGTCCTGTTCATAGCTATCACCCCAATGGTTACCATTCTCTGTCTCCACACCCAGTTCCTTTGTTCTCTGCTTTTCCCCCTTGAATAGCTGCCAAATGTGTTGTTATATATTTCCTTGTAAAGTCCAGCTATGTGCTGAGAGCTGAGCTGATGTGAAAGACAGTGGTGGCCACACACTGGATTAAAGATGGATTTCTACAAAATTCCATACCAGGTGAGTTAGGAGCTGGCCAGGTGTGAGTTGACTGCACAGCCAAAGAGAAGCTGTGGGTCTCTGAGGAAAGGACTGGGTGGCAGAGACTGGTGGTAGGGGAAGCCCAAAAAGACCCGGAGGAGGGTGGAAATGCCAGTGGAGCTCAGCCTGATGCTGAGCCTGCTGGGTGGCATCTTATCCACTAGGGTCTGTAGTAATCTAGGAGTATTGATCAGTGCTATCCAAGCCTTTGACATGGGCTTACTTACCTCCCAGTAGGTGCCTGCTCTGTTGTCTTAGTTGCTTTTTTTCTTCGGTGAGACAAACACCCAACAGCAACAAGTTAAGGGAGAAAAATTTTATTTAGCTCACAGTTTGTAGATGTTTTAATCTATAATTGGCTGGCTTTCAGGCAGGCTGTTTTGGCAGAGGGGCATCACAGAGGAAAAAGTTCATAGCACCCAAGAGGCAGTGAAATCCACACAGGACCTTAACAGACTTACTTTCCTGTATAGTGTCCTAACCAGCACATGTGCGCTTTGTGCTGAGTCAGGTAGTGTACTCCATGCCCCAAGCTTCGGGCACTTTGGAGCAGTAGTCCTCTGTGTGTGTGGCCAAAACACTCCCACATGGAATTTCTGGTTTCTCCTCCATCAGATCCTGGACCGGAACTCAAAACCTATGTAAATGGTGTCTGGGGAACAACTGGGGATTCTGTTTCCTATGGCAGGGTCAGTATCAGTGGCATTTGGTGGCGCTCTTCTGACTTACAGAATTAGAGTCTTTGTTTTTGGTTGATGCTTTGTAGTGTTGATGCATATGAATAATCTTGTGACAGGAACTTTGAATATTAAAATGATTCCTTGAGTGTGAGCTAATTATATGGCCTATGCCTGTCACCCCAGACTGCTTTGGTGTCCAGCTGAAGTTCCCTTCGTGGCAGTGAAGGGCCATGCTTTGGGAAGTTTTCCCTTGGTGTTTGAACTGATGAACCAAGTAAAGATGTGCTGCCTGTGTCAGAAAGACAGACTGACCTTAGGTGTGGTTTCTGACGTGGCCGACTGTCCATGTCCATGACTATTGGTACAGAACTAGTGCAGTGGTGGCTCTGTGGTCATTGGCTGACCTGTCCCCATCCTCCCAACAGCTTCCTTACCATGTTTCCATCCCAGGCGGGCTGTTCTCATTGAGGGTCATCACTGTGTCAGGTGTTATCCCGCCCAATGCTAAGAGGTATGCTGGGACCTCCAGGGATCTCGTGGAGGAGAGAACCGCCCCTTGGCTCCAAGGAGGTGGCGAATGGGTGGGAGGGGTGCGCTGGACCTCAGTTCATGTGCTGTGCCTACCCCAGGTTCTACATCAGCCTGTGCACTGGGAGTGACATCGCCTTCCACCTGAGTGTTCGTTTTGATGAAAACGCTGTGATCCGAAACAGTCAGATCCAGGGTATCTGGGGGCAAGAGGAGCGAGGCCTGCCCTTCCATATGCCCTTCAGACAAGGACACACCTTTGCGGTAAGACGCTATAGCCTGGAGCTCGGGAAGCTCGCTGGGTGTAAGCACAGAAGGTTGAGGAGGTCTGGGGTAACTTGAATGAGGAAGGGGCTGATGTCAGTGATAGGAGGGCTGGGACCACAGAGAGAGGAAATGTGCCACAAACTATTAATATCTTGTGATTACTATCCATGATGTGGCAAATGTTAGCATCTAATTCTTATAGATGAACAAACAAAATCACAAAATTACAGGTCATAGCAGCACATAAGACAGAAGGGACAGAAGGGTCCCAGCCTGGGCAATTTAGTGATTTAGGCCCTGTGTCAAAGTAAAAAATAAAAAATGCATTGCATAGTGGGAAGGCCCTGGGTTCATTCCCTAGTACCACAGAAAATGAAAGAAAGGAGGAAAGAAGGAAGGAAAAGAGAAGAGAGGAAGAGAAGAGAAGAGGAGAGGAGAGAAGAGAAGAAGAGAAGAGAAGAGAAGAGAAGAGAAAAGAAAGAAGAAGAGAAGTGAATGGAAGGGAAAGAAAGGGAAGAGAGGGGAAGGAAGGAGAAAGGAAGGAAGGTCCATGATGTCTGTCCTCCCTCTCCTCGCCCACTGAGTCTGTCAGCCTGGGCGTCCCCTCAGGCAGAAGTTATGCCCTAGATGAACACACCCTGCAGTCTGGGCTGGGAATGACTGGTGCAGAGCCCTGTGGGCTGTGAGGGGAGCTTGGATTTTGCCACAGTGAGAAGCCACTGGGAGCAAGAGCAAGAAGCTTTTTTTGATTTATGGTAACTGTGTTACCTTGGAGAAGTGTCCTTCAGACAAGCACAGTCGTTAGGTCTTTGCAGCTCCAGTTCCTCATCAGCAAATGGGCCTGAACTTTAGTGGTCTCAGAGAGCTGTGGGAATGGGCCGAGGCAGTCCCTGTGCACACTAGGACAGTGCTCTGCACATGAGTGTGATGGAAGTGTGGTCATCGTCATTTGTTCCCCGACTGCCTCCTGGAGAGGGTCCTGGGCTGGAAAGGATGAGGCAGGGGGCTGCTGCTGTTGTTGCAGAGTCCAGGCTTGGACATGGGGACACAGATGGCACAAGCCAGCACTGCTGCCCCTGGTGGCCCAAGGAGGCTGTTGGTCCCTGGGAGGGGTCGGGTGGGGGCAGGGGACCCTGCTAGAGGAGCAGGGTCCTGAAGGGCCTGGCAGTTACAACAGGGAAGAGATACAGGCTGCAAGCAGCATTGCGGGTTGGGCACCGTGGTGTGGGGTACGGGGGAGGAGAGCACAGGGTGTTTCGGGAGGAGCAGGTCCTTCAGTGAGGGCGAGGGGCTGGTAGGGGAGAGAAAGGAGATAGAGAAAGGGACCCCAAGCCCGCAGGGAGGGCTGAGGACTTTCTGCGTGAAATGTGACTGTCAGGGTCTCTCCGCCCAGGCACAGATCCTATGCTTAGCCCACTGCTACATTGTTATTGTGGATGGCCAGCACCTGCTGAAATACCTGTACCGCCTGACTGACCTCCCGGCCATCGATCACCTGGAAGTGGCTGGTGATGTTGAGCTTACTGCAGTGAATGTCTAGGTGGGCTCCCTGGCCCAGTGCACCACTGTCTGAGTCTCCTCTTGCACGCCTTGCTCCAGCTTCTGGAGCCCCGACCTCTGAGCACAGGATTCCACCCAGTGTAACAGCAGGCAAACCTCCAACTCCAGTCTGGCCGTGTGGGAGTCCGGAGATGGCTGATCCCCCAGCAAAGGCCCGCACTGCATGTGATTCTCAATCACCATCCCATCCTCTGTGCAACCCCACTGCAGTACTAAGCACTGTAATAACGAGGTGACCTATATGGCTATCCTATTCTTTTTTTTTTTTTTTTTTTTTGCGGTACCAGGGATCGAACTCACGACCTTGCACTTGCCAGGCAGGCGCTTATGCCGCTGAGCTAAATCCCCAGCCCGGCTATCCTATTCTTGTGACCTTAACCTCTCTCCTTGGTTTTGTACCCTGCAGCAACCCAAGCCCTCTGGGAAGGCTGCTCTGGTGACCTCCTGCTGGCCTCTACCAACTAACCAGAAATGTCTCATTGAGGGCTCTCTCCTTTCTGGCTTTCCTAAAATAAAGAAAACACTGTATTGCTGTCACACATGACTGACTCTTTTGTTAGTGTCTGGAGACATTTTGAATTTTCTAGAATTGGGAGTCCTTGCCCAGTGGCGTGTAAAAGACAGCACTGATTCTCTTTTGGTAGGGAGGTCCTGACATCCATACCTAGTTCCTCAGGGTCCCTGGCAAACCCCCTGAGGGTGCTGAAGAAGACGCCTGGGGCTGGAGCCTTGGGAGTAAGTGTCTCTGACATAGACATCTTGATATACTGGTGAACCCAGGAAATATCCCCAATTCATTGAGAGGGGTGAAGGTGGGATAGAATCTGGAGGGTGATGGGAGTGTCAGGAAGTCAGATGACCTTGTGTCAAGTGGGAGGGGAGCAGAGGAGGTACTTGGCATGAAGGATGAGGGTGCAGGAGCTAAGTCCCTTAGGGCTAGAGATCTGCCAGCCACCGGGCAGCCCAGTTATGCACCCACGTGATTCCCTGAAGGACTTGCTCCTTCAGGCTGTGTTGCTCCGGGGGCAGCATCAGCAGAATCTCAGGTCCTCCTGCAGATCCACTGAATGGGAATCTGCATTTTAACTACATCTAGGGGGACTCATGCATTTCCGGGAGCATGCGCACAGCCCTGGTCTAGGTGGCTGGATTCTTGGCCATGCTGTTTAGTCTCCTGGTTCTTGGACCAGGCACAAACGTCTGCTGGGAACCAGAGATTGGCCAGTCCCCTCTCCTGCACCCATATCTTGGTTACTGCTGTCAGAAGTGCAATAAGAGGCAGCAGGGAGGGAGTCCTTGGAGGTTGACCAGAGGGCCTTTGCCTCCAACTGCGTCCCTTGCTCAGTTCAAAGTCAAACTTTCCTGCTCATAATCCCAAGGGCTGATATTAACTTGGCTGAGATGTCACCATTTTTCTATATAAAGTCATCTGGACAAAGATTCGGTGTGTTTTTCTTCCACTTTACAGTAAATGCTGCTTTTTGCTTTTGCTGTTCAAGAAATACTTTTGCTCAGTCATCTTTTGACTCTCTGCTTTGTAAGTATTTGTGGGTTGAGAGAAGAATCCACCAGCCAATTAGTAGCAGTTAGAGAGTTATTGGGTGTGAGTATTTGTTAATAGCTGCCTCTCCCTGTTTCTAGGAACCTGCTAATGACTGTGGTAGGATTATCAAACTCTCCAAATTACAGCAATGCGTTCCTCTGCCTGGGCCTGCTCATGGGAGTTGGGCTGGGGTAGGGCACCGCTCTGTAGTCTGAGTCCTGCTCTTGTCGTTGTTCTTACTTTATCATCTCAGTGGGTCCTGTCCACTTTCTCCTCCAAGTCGAGCTTCCTCCCTGCTTCCTGTGCCTTCAAATAAGTATACTCACGCTGGTCAATCTCAAGTCCTTCAGCAGGGAGGAAATGATCGAGAGCATGCCTTGGGCAGAAGAGCAGACAGACCTGGGGATAAGATTGCTCAGCCTGTGGCTGTCCCGGTTTGCTCCCAGAAAGCCTGGCTTTCCTTTCTTTTCCCTATACCTGACTTCCGCTGTGAGTGCCCATGTGAGCCTTGCCCAAGAGAAGATGGTGAGAAGTCAGTGCAAGAGCTGCGAGAGGGCCTTCATCAATATAACAGTGCTCGTACTAAAGCACACTCGGGTACTTCCAGCCCTTGGGAGGCGCAGGCAATCGAACTTGGACATCGTTCAAGTCCAGCCTGGACCATTGGCAACTTAGCAAGACCCTGCTTCAAAATGCAAGCTAAAATGGGCTGGGGATGTGGATCAGTGGAAAGGCTTTCTTGCTGTCCCGAGCTTGGCCATGCTTCTCCCTGACAGTCCCAGGCAGTGAGAGGATGCTGCAGGGCCAGACCAGTTTGAAGATGCTTCCAAGACGTCATCGAACAAACTCTGTGTGGCAATAGATGTTCTCTCTATTTTTACTGTCTTTCAGCCATACATATTGTGAGGCTAGATTTCTGCCTTTGGCCTTGAAAAATTTTTGAAATGTTTTAGAAATTGAACTATGCTTAGGTCTCTCTCCAGCCATTTTTGTTGAAACTGAGGTTGTTTTACTGTTGATTGAAAAGTGAAGAACTGAAGTGTGTAGCTTCTTATTTTTAATTTGTTTTTGTGGTGCATGGAATTAAATCCAAGGACTCATTGTTGCTAGGAACATGCTCTAACACTGAGCGAAATCCAGATACAAGTTGTAGATTTGCTGAGTTTTGAAAAGTACACACACATGGGTATCTATGCTCTCAACTCGGCTTTTCCCAGCACCAAGGGTTTCTCAATTTTTTCCATGATAAAAATCAGAAAATAGGCCATATGTGGTAGCACACACCTGTAACTCCAGCACTCAAGAGGCTGGAAGAGGAGGATGCTTGCAAATTTGAGACCAGCCTGGGCTATAAAGTGAGCTCAAGGTCAACCTGAACTGCATAGTGAGACCATGTCTCAAAAATAGCAAAATAAATAAATAAATAAATAAATTTTAAAAATAAAAAGGAGAGAGAAATCAAAAATTAAATTTAAACATGTATACAAGGTGTTGCATTCAAATAACCAAAAATCCAAGCACTTAAAATTTTCCTTATTAAATAAAGCAATTGTATTTATCATCTATCTGCTTTTCAACTTATAACTGGGATAGCTTTAAAAAAAGACATGTGTAATAAAGAAGAAAAGCCTAATGGAGGCTTTGTATAGAAAGAAGAATGATTATATTAGAACATCTAAACTAAAATAAATTGGTTTGACATGATGAAATGGTATGTATCTTAAATATTTTATTGAAAAATTCTGATTTTATTCTATTTATTTTCTAAGAAGTGGAAAATTGGGCTAACAGTAAAGATGGATTTAACATCAAATTTGTGTCTAGATAGTAAATAATACAAAACAATCCAAGTGAAATGCAGCTCCATACTCAAGGTAGGCACCTACCTGCATCATGGGCCTGCATGACAGAGAAGGGACAGTGCAATTAGCTGTGCAGTACAATTGATTCTGGAGAGCAATGTCACCTGTGGATGGTTAAAGTCTTTAGATTTGCTATACTTAGATTTTCAGAACCACTTATGTATAGTCATTAGCTACGGGATATGTTCCTGCTCAGTGCAATTAATTATACATGTTGAAGAATTGAACTTTGTGAATGATATTTGTATAAATTGCAACAATGATAAGAATATTCACATCATTTTTCTGTTTTCAGGCATTTTTATCTACATAACTTTCTTTGAGTAGGAAAAGTGTGAGTTTCTGCTAGGTCAATAGAAATTTCCCATCAGAAAGTACTATGTGAATCAATATTATTCACTTTGTATGTCATGATGGAAGGAAAAATGTTGTTACCCCTCCAACACATAATCTAACCTGAGCAAGTACAACACACAAAAGCCAAGATAGCGAAAAGATTTTTTAAAATCAATGTTATGAGATTGCCAGGATTGCTCATAAATTGGTAAAAACAATTTATTTTAGTTTAGATATTCTAAACTTGATTTGATGCTTGCTCAGTTCAAAAGACATGCTTATAAATAAATACCCCATTTTTCTTGAGAAGTGCTTGCTTGGAAATGATATAAATACCTTAGTCCTTTGGTGATGCTATGCTAAAGTACCCTGAAACAAGTAATTTATAAACAACAGAAATATACTTATCACACTTCTAGAGACTGGGAAATTAATGAGTGGTCCTACAATTTGTACAAAGAGGCATAGAACCTGGATGAGTGAAATAACCTTGACATAGAACAAAGGAATCATTCACACTATGTTGATTTCATGACTTACTATAATGTTAATACAATCTAGATGCTATATAGTATTGTTGTAGAGAAAAATAGATCAGTTCAGCAATAGACTCACAGATAGGAAAGTTCGTAACAAGCAATTGTAGATTGTGTACTTGGAAAAATAGGTATCGTTGAGCCATACCTCACACCACATATGAAAACAAAACCAGAGATGGATTGTAAGTGTGACTTGATATCCTAAATAAAACTTTTAGAATATGAAAATCTAAAATCTAATGTTAGAAAGGTCTTCTTAGCATCCCAAAAGTATCAATAATTTAAAAAGTCAGATTAAACTTCACCCAAATGAAAGCCTTCAGGCTAGGGCTGTGGCTGCATGTTAGAGCACTTGTGAGTCCCTGGGGGTGGATTTCTAGTTCTGCGGGACAAAAATCAATCAAAGTTTGGTTCATCAATCTGCTAATAAAGCTACAAACAAAACCACACAATGCTCAGTATTCAGAAAAATAGAATTCTACTCCTAGCTTTCCGAGGTAAATGAAATTGTATGTTTCCACAAAGCCTTGTGTGAAAAGTTCCCATCAGCTTTAAACATGACAGCTCTAAGTTAAAACAGTTCCAGTGTCCTTCAAAACAGCAAATGGGTGATCCCCCCATATGGTAGCCATATACTCTGTTGGAACTGGAGAGCGGCCCCAATTTTAATGGTAAATCCCTTGCTGATATGGAGATTTTGAGTCACTTGGGGAGGATGGTGATGGTTTGTTGGCCTGAAGGTTGTGAGGATAAGTTGAGGGAAACTCTCAGTGTGACATCTTTCGTTAGTGTCCAGGGAGACTCATATGAGATAGTAAGTGTCTGAAAAGGTAACAGTTTCCTTTTGGGGTCTATTTTATAAGGACTGTCTCACATGGGCCTTTGGAGAGAAATATTTTTTTTCCACAGATCCATAAACGACTAAACACAAGGGAACTCATACCATTTTTCTTGCTTTTTGACAGAAAAGTTCTAATTGAAGGATACTATTGTAAGTTAGACTGCATTTACAGACTGTTTCTTCCATTTCCTAATTTACACTGCAGCTAAACTATATTGCAGTAGAAGATAAGTTGTTTTTTTGTCAGGTTGACAGGGTTAAATTTTTTCCATAAATTAAGGATAAGCCCAAGGATGAGGTCTGTGAGGATGGCACTGATGAGCGACTGTGGCAGTCACTGTATTTGTCAAACATCTATGGTCTCTGGTACCCTTCCAGATTCTTGCCATCAGGGTGTGGTCTCTCACCCAACCTTTAAAGCGTAGTGGGGCATGTGTGATTGAGTGAGGTAGAGATGATTCTGCAGACTACCAGAAATCCACTGCCCTTCCCACTCAGAATGGTCTCTGATGGAACCCAGCCACCACACTAGAAGTGGCCACAGGAAAGGCCACTCACGGTGTTCCAGCCCATTGTCCTGCTGAGTTCTTCGCTGACACCAGCACCCATAGATGGGCAAGTAAGTCATGAGCCTGCCAGTGATTTCCAACCCTACCCAATGTAACTCAAAATTGTGCAAGATTGCCATTACACTTTTCTTTGAGAGCTACTCTGCATAAACATCTTTCTCTTCAGGGGCACAGTTGCTTTAGGTATTGCACCTGCTGATAGACACTTCCTTGTTTCTGGGAACCAACTGAAGGCTATAGATGTGGCCTTGAATTCTCTAAATTACACCAGTCCCTCCCTCTGACTGGACCCTGCTGATGTGAGGTGGGCAGGAGTAGGGCAGAGTGGCCAGCTGTCCATAGTCCTGTAGCCCTGAGTCTTGTCTTAGCTTAGATCCCTACTTTGTTTTTGGAATTAGTCCTGTCCGCTTTCTCCTCCAAGCCACATTTTCCCTGCTTCTCTTCCCCCTGTACAACAGTTCTTATCTGGTCTGTTTTAATCCTGAGGCTGGGAGGAAATGACCCATTTCCTGTCCTGTGCAGAAGGATAGGTAGGGCACACACAGTGTTCCTGTGAGTGCAGGTAGCTTAGCTTGCGGGTGTCCTGGAGTTGGTCCTAGCTAGCCGGGCTGTCCTTTGTTAACAGAAGGGAGAATTCATTGAAAGAAGCAACTCCCAAGTGGCAGGAGGGGATTGAAAAGTGAGTTGCCACAAAGGCCACTTCTTGATGACGTCTGAGGAACTGATTGGAATTTTCTTTATGTGAAAACAGGAAAGGGAGTTGCAATTAGGGCTGAAGAAGGAAGAGGAAGTGGTAAGCGTTCCCATTTTGGCCTTCCGCCATGTTAGACCACCACCATAACAGTACAGTAATTTATACTATGGCAAGAACCTTTCAGAAAGAGAAAACAATCACTTCCCAGGGTCTCGTACTGGAGACCCCGGTCAGGGGATTTCCATACAGGAAGATGAACATTATGACTTCTGATTGATTGGATGAATGAATATGCATATATTTGTGGCTCCATGGCACAGGCTATGGAGCCTGAGTGGGCCCTAACCTGTTTTTCTGTGGCATATATATGGCATAGTGATGGTTCACTTTGCATGATAGGAGCCTGACCAGGCCTGGGTTTATAGGGGTATACCTCAGCCAAGATGCACCTAAGTTCCTTGAGGGATGTGGCAATTGAGCATCTGAGTGGTCTCCCCTGGAGGACTCCCATCCTTGTCTGTTGCGACACTGTATGTAGAGTGGAAAGCTTAGAATGTGGTGTAAAGGGGATTGTAATGGAAATTTTAAAACTTTCAAAACTTACATGTCTGCCACTGTATTCAAGGATGGGAAAGACAGACACAGACTGCTCTCATAATTAGAAACTGACAAAACTCAGCTAGGGTTGGCGTTCCAACACCAGCACCTCATATAAGATGAGTGTAGGTCAGACAAAGTACATCATGTTGTGCTAACTCATGCCAAAGTTTCAGAGAGACATCATCCAGAGACAGCTTGGCTTAGTCTAAGATGGTATTTAATTCCTCTCACTTGTCCTAGCCTTGACCTTCCTACTATGGTTAAAAAAAAAAGCTCCCAATTAACTTGCCTAAACCTGTCTGACAACATATGATGCAACAATACATAACCAACTATGAAAAGTCTGTGATCAGCCTTCTTAGTACTTCCTGCTAGTTTTTTCTATTTCCTGTTAACAACACATATAATTGTTTTATTAACCCTGAGACAGGGCTGGTGATTTGGACCTTAGTGTCCCCAGCCCTCTAATATAAATACAGTTTGTTTGCCTTTTACATTCCTTGGTGTTAAGTGTCTTTCATCTGGATTGGTTTTGTTTTATTCACAACATTTCTTGAGGGCTAACCTAGGAGGCATTGTGCTCAACATTATGGCCTCCAATGGAGCCTGCTCATGGGACAGGGACTCACGCTTCAATTTGGGGCTGAAAAGGTGCCTTCCTTTCTTTTTCTTGGTGTCTCCTTTGTGGTTCAGGAAGGGGAGCCCCTGTGTGACAGCAGCAACCTCATCAGACATTAATAGGATGCAGAACGCAACAAGTTGAGGCCCATGGATAAAGTAGATAGCTCCAAGGACATTCTTTGGTTAGTCTGTCATTTTCAATTTTGTCATTTCTGTCCCCCTAAGAAGCAAGGACTTGATCAACCATTGAAACCAAAGCCAGTGCTAGCCTTTCTCTATTTGGATTCAGTCAGACATTGCCCCAGGGTTTGGGGTGGGAATGTATTAACCTTTGAATGTCTATTGAATGACTGAGTGAGTGTCTGTAACAGCCCACATAAGCAATGGGTCATTCAGTCTGTGCTTCAGGGAGAAGGCACCTCACAGAGACCCCAGGTCTACAGAACCTGATTGGGTGATTTTATACATTTTTGTACATCTCATCTAATTGAGGGAAAAGGTGACTCAGCCTCTGTACTGGGGGCCTGACCTGGTACAAGGTTGATATGCATGTGCCTGCTACCTGAATGGACCTATGTCCCCATGATGGGACTGGCCATAACTGAAAAGTGAGTGGTCTTTTTCTCTGTAAAGTGCACCCCTTCTTCTGTCTGTCGTGACTCTGTTTAAGGGCTCACAAACGTACACTATAGGGAACCAGTCATGAAGTATGGGTAAAAGCCAGAATAGAATGGTCCCCTTTAAAGGCATGCTAAAGAATTTCAAGAAAGGCTTTGCAGAAGACTGTGGAGTACTCCTGAAACTCAAAGGCCTCAGTGCTTTTTGTGAAACTGAATTGGCCATACCTATGCCCTTCTTGGCTGCTAAAGGGAACCCTAAACATAGAGATTGTCTTGTAGGTTTGGAACCTGATTGCTGAGTCCTACCCCGAAAGCTGATTGGATCAGTTCTTCCACATTTTGTTAAATTTTACTTTAAAGAGGATACAATTAAACACAACAAAACAGAACATAAGAAAGCAATGTAAGAGATACAGATTTCAAAGCAAGACAACCAGAGATCTTCACTATCTATCATATTGTCTCTTTTCTTCCAAATAGTTGTCCATATCTTCACATACAGTGAATTCATACAAAACAACATAGTATAAAACTGATCCAAACTGGATGATGAAGGCATTTTAGGTCTTTAAGCCCAGGCAACAAGGAAGTTAACAATGTCTGTCATAGTGTCTCTCATTCTCTTCAAAATAGCTGTCCATATCTTCATGTATGTTGAACCTAAACAACACAAAACAGGCTAAAATCACTCTGAACAAAGAATAATAGTATTGCTGGATTTCACATCATGATGTTACAGAATCAGCACTGGGTACTGTAGTGTCTCTTTTTCTTAGTTTTTCATTTCGTCGTGCATTATATAATCAGTTCTCATAAACTGTTCATAAGTTCTACGTATGCATGAGTCTCCACATGTATATCTGTCCTTTTGGTATTAGAGGGAAAAAGAAAACAAAGCAAGACAAAACATGATCTACAATGGTTACTATGATGTCTCTTGTTATCTTCAATAGAATTGTCTATATCATCAGGCATAGTATAATTGAATATAGCAGTACATAACAATATTAATAAAAACAAAACAGTGGAGACATTTTAAGACTTCAAAAGCAGGTAATAATCAAACCAGAGTAGGTATCCTAGTAGGTATCTTGTCATCTTCAATGTAGTTGCCTATACTCTCAGACTTGATACTATCAATCATAACACATTCGAATAAAATCAGTCAAGACAAAACAGCAATCTAATAAAACAGATTCAAATAAAATCAGTCATAATAAGACAGTGTAAGTTATAAAGGGCTTTAGATTAAATTAATAGGAAATTAAGGATGATTGCTGTAATATATCCTGTTATTTTTGGGATAGCTGTCTGTGCCCTCAAATGCAGTACAAGTAGACAAACTGGAACAGAATATAATGCATCTAAACAGAGCAGTGAGAGTAATGTGGATTTTAAATCCTGATACACTATTAACAATATCCTTTGCCTTCCTTTTTTAGACAATGCCTCTTCCCCTTTCACTCCCAGAGGTTGTACTGCACATTTTGGGTCCCACCAACTCTCTCAGTTTTTAGATTGGGGCAGCAACCTGCTATTTACCTAAGTGGTTCTGAACCTTCTCACTCCTGGGCTTGATCTCGAGTTGTATTCCTTTACCTACAAAAGCCTCAAGGTTTTCCTTCATTATAGCTGATTAGTTCTCTACTGCACAAAAGTATCATGTCTTTCCAACCTATCTGCAGGTGCTGGTCGAATTACTCCTATTTCTCTCTGGTTCCCTGTCACATGGAGCATTGTTTTCTCATATATATATGAAATATATATATATGAGAAATATATATATATGAGAAATATATATATATGAGAAATATATATATATATGAGAAATATATATATGAGAAATATATATATGAGAAATATATATATGAGAAATATATATATGAGAAATATATATATATGAGAAATATATATATATGAGAAATATATATATAATATATATATATTATATATATATATATATTTTGGTGCGGTACTGGGGATCGAACT
>PVJX010030403.1:0-22068 GCA_004027295.1 Dolichotis patagonum
GGTCTCAAGTCGTGTCCATTTATTTATAAATATCTCGATGTGATCATTCTTTATAGCTGAGTAGTACTCCATTGTATAAAAATGCCACAACTTTTTTATCCATTCCTCAGTTGATGGGCACTTAGGTTGTTTCCAAGATCTGGCTATTACAAATTGTGCTGCTATAAACATGGGTGCACATATATCACTGTGGTATGATTTTTCAGTTCTTCTGGGAATATGCCTAGAAGTGGAATAGCTGGGTCAACTGGGACTTCTGAACGCAGCATTTTGAGGAATCTCCAGACTGACCCCCACAGTGGTTGCACCAGTCTACACTCCCACCAACAGTGCAGAAGAGTTCCTTTTTCCCCACAGCCTCTCCAACACTTGTTGTTGGTAGTGTTTTCTATCTTGGCCATTCGTTCTGGAGTGAGATAGAATCTCAGTGTGGTTTTAATTTGCATTTCTCTCATGACTAATGATGATGAACATTTTTTCATGTATTTATTTGCCATTCGTATTTCTTCATCTGAGAACTTAGGATTTATTTTCAATAATGGAACAAAATTAGGGTTCACAGTCAATGTCACAGGCCCAAAACCAAAACCTTTAGATTTTCCTGCTTTTGGACTTCAAGGTGACCAATGTCTCAGTGCTTGGGAGTGCAGGGGCCCCATGGGGCAGAGGTATTGAGTACATAAGTTACCTATTGTGTAGCCTCACTGCTTCCTCTCCTTCTTCCCCAGGTTTGTTAGAGTGCTGTGCAAGATGTCTGGTAGGGGCCCCCTTTGCTTCTCTGGTGGCCACTGGATTGTGTTTCTTTGGAGTGGCACTGTTCTGTGGTTGTGGACATGAAGCACTCACTGGCACAGAAAAACTAATTGAGACCTATTTCTCCAAAAACTACCAGGACTATGAGTATCTCATCAATGTGTAAGTACCTGTCATCTCACACAGACTCATCTGTTTTTCCCTTCTTCATCTTGAAGACAGAATTCCTCAGTACCTCTGTGAACTAGTAGGGGAGCAGAGTGGAGTCAGATATGATTCCTGAGTTTTCCTTCTGTATGGATTCCATCTTTGCAACATCTGAACTCCTAAATGAAGAGAGAAAGAGTGCCAGATTCAGAATGCGGCTGTCTGTCTCTCTGCCAGCCCTTCCTATGCTATCCTTGTTTTCTTATGCACGTTTTATCTTCTGATGAATATAATCAATGTTGCTTAAATTGGCCCTACAATGGTAGAGATGGAGAACAGATGGGAGGCACAATGACTTGAGAGAGTAGACTTGAGAGTCTTGGTTTGACACACTGTTTACATCTGCTCAGGCTGAATACTGAATTCCTGCTTGAAGAGCAAGTTAAACTACTGTCCTTTTAGCTCTCTTTTTGTGTAGCTCCTCTCTTCTACAAGGTAGCGTTTTCTGAAGGTTCAGGCAAAAGAAAAGAGAGCCCTCCTGGTTCTCTAGCTTGCAGGTTAGGCAACAGGTGGGGCAGAAACCTGTGCTCCTGGCTACCTGGTTAGTTGTATTCACTTATTTCAGTAAAGATAAGGTGAAAGCATAGGGAAGAATCCTAGTGATTCTTCTAAAGATGCTTTAGCATTGTTAATTGCCACTTAGATAGCTAGCTAGATACCTAGATAGATAGCTAGATCTCACTTATATGAGAAAAAAGCTAGGTTCTCAATTAATACGATTGCTCTCTTTTGTCCATTAATAAAGGATCCATGCTTTCCAGTATGTCATCTATGGAACTGCCTCTTTCTTCTTCCTTTATGGGGCCCTCCTGCTAGCTGAGGGCTTCTACACCACCGGTGCAGTAAGGCAGATCTTTGGCGACTACAAGACCACCATCTGCGGCAAGGGCCTGAGCGCAACGGTAACAGGGGGCCAGAAGGGGAGGGGTTCCAGAGGCCAACATCAAGCTCATTCTTTGGAGCGGGTGTGTCATTGTTTGGGAAAATGGCTAGGACATCCCGACAAGGTGATCATCCTCAGGATTTTGTGGCAATAACAAGGGGTGGGGGACAATTGGGCATGAATCTGTGGTCTCATCCCCACCCAAGGCTGGGTCCTCTCCAGGGGCCTGGCTTTTGTGTGAGGAAGCGATGGCTACAGCAAAATGAGATGGTCAGGAAGAACGTGGTGCCCAGCTGGCTTAGCCTCACCTTTTAACGGTTCCCTAGGAAATTTTATAACAAAATGAAAAGCATGAATTTTCTAGGATGCTTTAGTACAATCAGACCATTTCTAAGCCATCTGTTGGTATCTATTTATTCCCTTCCTAGAAGGGACCACAAGAGTGGGTCTGACTGCATGAGTCTAAAATGCAGCTCGTGGGACTGAGTCTTAGATCTCAGAGGAAGGTCGTATAATAGAAATTATCTAACTCCAAGGTAGAAGGCACAATATTTGGGGATCTTACAATGTTGGAGGTCCCAGAGGGAATTAGAGTAAATTTACATATTTAATGTTTTGTCTTTTCCTGCAAGTTATCTATGCTTCTGGTAAAATGCACATTAGTTTATAGTCTCTGAAGATCTTTTGTGAGCTGGGCTGGGTATTTGATTCAGTGGTAGAGTATTTGTCTAGCATGTAAAGATCCTGGGTTCAATTCCCAGCACCACAAAAAGAAAAATAAAAAAGAAAGGCCTTTCAGGAGCTGAACATGTATGGGTTGTGGTGATTTCTTTTTTGTGGCCAGCAGTTTGCTTGGAAAGGTTTTTGTATTTGAAATTTAAATATTCTATTGGCTTTACTCAATAACCAGGGAACAAAGATCCTGCAACAAGGAACATTTTCTAAGCTCAGCCTAAGGCACAAAATGGCACGACTTTCTTTCCAGATCTGTTTTGATTTCTTTACACCTTATTTGCCAAAATATTCCCCTGAAGCCTCTCTAACCCAGGGATCCTCCTCACTCCACTCCCTTCCCTATTTTCCATTCCTTCAATCACAGTTGGGGCCAGTTCTCTAGTAGATATTGCCAAAAACACTTGGCAGAGGTGCCCCACTCACTAATTTCATTTGGGGGAGATTCCTGGAGTCTGGTTTCATTGGCACAAACCACTCCAGGATCTCCCCAGTTGTGTTTCCACATTTGTAGCCTAGTACAGATTTCTAACCACTCCATGTCAATTGTTCTAGTTTGTGGGCATCACTTATGCCCTGACCATTGTGTGGCTCCTCGTGTTTGCCTGTTCTGCTGTGCCTGTGTACATTTACTTCAATACATGGACTACTTGCCAGTCTATTGCCTTCCCCAGCAAGACCTCTGCCAGTATAGGCAGTCTCTGCGCTGATGCCAGAATGTATGGTGAGTTAGGGTATTTGCCCCTTAACTCCCCTACCAGCCTTGGAAGCAATATGTATTTGTTTCTTTTCTTAGCATAAGGAGGGTGGTGGTAATGTGGAAACTCCAAGATAATGAATGCCTGCATTGTAGTTCAATTCCTTGCCACTGAAACAGGAGAATTTTTTTTCCCTGGGAAGGGACCTTGGAAGTGTGAGACCTTGGAAGTGTGAGAGTTTTCAGTAAGCTGGTCATACTGTGCTAGTCTGGTTGATTGCTATTTCAACCCCAAAGCAACATATGTCAGTAAAGTGAACAAAACTTTCAACTATTAGATGACACTTTTGTTTTTACATAAAGTGTGGGAAAATAAGATCCTGATTGTTGGCAAGATCCAAGTTTACAGCCAGAATAATTAGAGAGGAATGAACTGTGTGTGTGTGTGTGTGTGGGTCTCCATGTGGCCCCCTAACTCTATGATGCTTACCATTGTTGATTTTTATGTCTTACTTAGGTGTTCTCCCATGGAATGCTTTCCCTGGCAAGGTTTGTGGCTCCAACCTCCTGTCCATCTGCAAAACAGCTGAGGTGAGTGGGTCATTTGGGTTATTTTGCAGTGGAATAGCTAACATCATAGAAATTTCTACCTGTGGGTTTCAATTTTAAAGAATAAATTTTCCCTTGGTGTATTTTGAATTAGAAGATTACTCTTCTATGGAATATTGGCTAAGTATACCTGAGTCAGTGAGCATGAATGACTACAAATAGTTATTTTCCCTTGAGCTGCATAGAAAATATCCTACTCCAAAATTCTTTCCCTTAAAGAGAAATGTGTAGCTTTAAGCAGAGATAGAGTTTTATAGTAAAATTCTCCAAATGAAAATTTTCATCTTTTAGTTTAAAACCTTATCAAGAGAATGGGCTATGCACAGAGATACACATCAGTTCTATAAAATTCTTTCAACTAGGAACTAGCTAATCTGTTATGAAAAGTAAAAATAAGTACATTTGAAAAAGAAAAACACTTTATTGAAAACAGGTATGCACAAATGGAACAGGGAAATAAAATAAATCCTGGGGAGAAAGGTACTAAAGAATTTCTTTGAAATCAAAGTGTTGAATTTAAATTTTAGACTCTAGACAAAATTGTAGGGAAAGAGTTGATTACTTGGAGATACTGCACTATTTTATCAGTTTTCTGTGTCCCAGGTTCAATATGGCTAGGAGGTGTATTTTATACTGAAGAATTGGAGACCTACACATAGAGAAACAAAAATTTAGAGATGCCTAATTAACACAAAAATATCAACATGTACAGAAAGCTGCTTTCAAAATTTTTTGTGGATTGTATTTTTTTTTGCTGTTACAAGAAATAATTTTTCTTCTTACATTTTCCTGCAGTTCCAAATGACGTTCCACCTGTTTATTGCTGCATTTGTGGGGGCTGCAGCCACACTGGTTTCCCTGGTGAGTGTCTTTGAATGATCTCAGCAAATAAAGAATCCTGGGATAGCTTAGGTATAGCTATGTTGAAAGGCAAGAAGATAGACTCTTTCCAAGCTTGAAATGCAGGCGAGAAACTACAGGGAAGATAGAGGAAGGGGTAGGGTTATATATTGCTGATTTGTGTTTCTAAGATAGAAAGATTTCAGCAATTAGAGAGAAACAATAAAAATGATGCAAGGAAAATTGAGTTAAGAGATTCGTAGCCATGAGTGACAATATAGAGTACTTAAAAGATCACGTAATATTGCTAAGTACTTTGTGGTCAAAAATTACTGTTGATTCTCAACACAGCCTGGTAAATAAGTTACATGAATACTGAAACATTGCTAAACATGATTTGCTATAGTCTAGCAGTCTATATACTATAAATTAATCCATCTTGGATGCACCCCAATGGATTTAGATACTCTCATGGAAATACTGGAATGACCTCAATTATTTGAATTGCTATGAGTACAATGCAATTCTGTGTTCAGGGTCTTGCTGATGATGTGGTGCAGTGTCAAAATAGTGTGTTAATGTGAAGAGTAGAAACCTAAGGCACTAAACAGTGCAGCAATTTCCCTGAAGTCATTGAATAAGCAGTTAATGGACAAGTATGAGCTCACAGAATCTTCTCCCCTGCTTCTGAGGCTTTTGTACAAAGTAAGCTGATTTTTCACTTTATGAAATAAATTGATGCATTAAGTAAGGGCAAGTGGTGCTCCATCCTATGGCGAGCATCCCAAGGCTGCAAGTCCCTCAGACATGTGAATATGACAATACCTATGTTTTGCTCACTTGCCTGAGGAAATCTCAGTGCTAGGCCGAGCATGGGTGTGGCAAAAATCTTTACTGATTCAATTATTTGGCCTGAACCATTTGAAGAAAATATCTCAAAGAGGATTTCTACTCAAGTGTACAGACAGAAAGACTAGGGTGGCTACATTTTTTTTCCCAAAGTAGAATTTCCCCCTCTAGTTATGATTTTATTTTGTTACCCTTCCTAATTCCCAACAGGATTCGAGGAAGGAGAGCTTCCTTTTCTACCGTTACACATATTCTCTCTTCTGTTCCCTACAGCTCACCTTTATGATTGCTGCCACTTACAACTTCGCCGTTCTTAAACTCATGGGCCGAGGCACCAAGTTCTGATCTCCTGTAGAAATTCCCCCTTTCCCTAATAGCGAGGCTCTAACCATATAGCCTACAACGCTGCATCTCCCATCTTAATTCTGCCTTTGCTGCTGACTTGTCCTCTTCTTACGTGATGAGTGTAACAAGAAAGGAGAGTCTTGCAGTGATTAATTCCTCTGTGTGGACTCTCTCTCTTATGTACCTCTTTTAGTCATTTTGCTTCACAGCTGGTTCCTGTGAGAAATGGGAAATGCATGAGAAGGTAACTCCCCAACTGCAAGTTATGAAAAAATGGAAGCTCTAATTCAATTTCTAAGCATCTCCTGAGGACTTGGAAATACTTCTTTCTTAAAGGCTGCTTCCACTGATGGAAAGAAAGTGAAAAGAAAGATGTTCAGGTAGAGAGAAAGAATGTCTTTGGTCCCTTGCTATCTAGAGGGGCCAAATATATTCTCCTTGGCATGCAAAACAGAGAAATCATTTCTGTCTCCCTATTAGCACTGCAGATAGAAGGAAAAAATACAGCAAAACAATAAGTATTTTACCTAAATCTGCCTGTGCAGCTGGGAGACGGGGGTCAAAGCAAGGATCTTTCACTCTCAGAAAGAGAGCTCTGACTCCAATGGTGATGGACTATTTAAGCCCTAACTCAGCCAATCTTACTTATAGTATAAGGGAGCATAGTGTCTGTGTACATTTAGGGGGCATCTGGCCTTATACAGAGTTAGAAAGAGAAACAGGGTGTTGTCGGCATCTTCTCACTCTCTTCTACTTGATAACAGCTACCATGACAACCCTGTGGTTTCCAAGGAGCTGAAAATAGAAGGAAACTAGCTTACTCAGAAAAAGAAAAAAAGAGGGGCCTAAAGAGCAACAGTTACTGGTGGCTAATGGTATAACTCAAGATGACCCTCTTATAGACACAGGATAGATAACTCTTTGGATAGCATGTCTTTTTTCTGTTAAATAATTGTGTGCTCTGGCCTCTGTCATATCTTCACAATGGTGCTCTTTTCATAGGGTTTTACCCATTCAGTCATAGTAGATGATTTGAAGATCTTGACTTGTTTCCGAGCGATGCACATTTCACATTTCACAATTTGTTTATCACTGGTTAAGGGTTGTATCAGAAAGGTCTGGAAATGAGTCTTAGATTATATTTCTTCTTTAAAAAGGGAAAGTTGAACAGTAAACATCACAAATGATATTTAAAATTGACTAGTGAAAAATAAATAAAATAGGCTAGTTCCACTAACCTATTGGAATTTTCTACAAGTATTTTGCCTTTTCCAGAAACAGATTTGTTGAATTTGATCCTCAATTTGGATAACTTGTTTGATCATTGCTTCCAGATAATGAGAGAATATTTTATTTAGTGATGTTGTCTTGGCATGTTAAGAGTTAGACTTAACGTAGATGTTATTTTTTTCTGGGCATAGATTACATAATGGAATGTACCAGCTGTCAGCTATTCAGTTGGCAAACTTCCATGGAAAAGGACAGAAGGGTTTGAAACCTGAATAGCTTCTGGATTTTAGTCTTTTCTCTTTTTTGTTAACTCTAGGTTAAGCAAATATATATCAGATTGATTATTACTGAAGGGAAAAATTTTACTGTAGTTCTTCTGTTTTAAAGAATTTTGTTGTTCTTTTTCCCTAAAGTGGTTTTAGCAATGGTTAAGGAGACGTAGTATCTTTACAGAAAGAAACTTGATACTTGTTTTTAGACCAGAATACAAGATGAGCTTCCAGGCTACATAAAGGGAGAAGAGAAAAAGGCTCTATAAGAAACCAATCAAGATCAAGGAAAGTGAAGTAATACATATCTTGTGTTTTGTTTTGATTTAATAACATAATGAATAACCAATCCTTCCCTGAAAACCTCACATGCATACATATACACATGTACACACACAAAGAAATTTAATTAACTTAAAATGTTTCATTTCTGATATAGAATTTCAATTTTAACACACATAAAGAATAAACTTTTAGAAACTTATCTTACAAAATGTATTTTATAAAATTAAAGAAAATAAAATTAAGAATGTTCTCAATCAAACATTGTGTCCTTTGAATTATTCCAACCTCACAATAGAACTTAAGAATTGTTCTACCTTGGTATTTCATACATGACTAATACTTAACGTCATCTGGAAAGTGCTAAATGAAAGGTTTGAAGTGATTTTGATTTGGGATGGGGCATTGGTATATTTCACGTGCTGACCTCAAACTTCTAGGTTCAAGCCATCCTCCAGAGTCAGCTTCTAGAGCACCTAGGACTATAGTCACGCATCACCCCATCTAGCTTGTATATTTAAAAAGTTAATGTTTATAGAGCAGAACAGATATGCCAGAGGAAATGTAAATATAAACAGACTATAAGAGGGAAATATTAAAATTAATTAGTGAAACTCATTGCCCTGCATGGCTTGCCCCACTAGCCCACCTGGCACATAGCATATGGCAGTAAAATATCCCACACACCATAAAACCTCCTTTCTCTGAACTGCAAGAGCTCTTTTTGTGCTTAGATCAGCCAAAGATCAAGATGCAGCAGTATAAACAACCCTAGGTTATGATTTGTCAGTCTCTGATGACCAGCCTAAAAAGAAAAGCTAACTTAAAATTAGCTGTGTATTCATTGTCCCATAGTTGCAATTGGCAAGGAACATGATGGGAGACTAGCTGGAGGCAACAAGTCAGTCATCAGTTAAGGAGATCCATTTGAAAGTACTTTCAGTGTAATCTCCTGATTTATTCTTTGCCACAATTAATATTGTGCAAGCAAGTCTGGTTGAATGGCCTTAAGACAAAAATAAAAAATAAAAATATGAATGACAAAGACTTATTTTTAGACACTGGTAAACAAGGGCACAGCATCATATTTTGGGTAATTGATTCAGGGTGCTACAGAATGGATGTATTTTTGCCTCAGTGGAGCCAAAAGCCAGTTCCCAAGAAAGCTGTGTTTTTCATCTGCCCTTATTTGCCTCTGCCCTCTGGGACGGATCTATAGATGAAGTTTCCAGGCTCTCAGAAACTGAGAGCATCTCCAGTCTATCAATTGAGCCCATTATTCTTAGCTCTCCCACACACCATAAACTCCTTTCTCTGAACTGAAAGAGCTCTCTTTGTGCTTAGATCAGCCAACGATCAAGATGCAGCAGTATAAACAAGAAACATTTTCTTACAGCATCAGTTATATGGCTTTTCCTATCTTCAGGGTCAGTACTGAGTGCAATTATGCTGTGTGTGGAAGCTGAGCTTTGTTCAAAGCAACAGCCGTTCATTCAGTATACATTTATTGAACTCTTACTGAGCTTTGTGCTCAACGCTGGGAGGTTCAAGTTTGGGAGCTTTCTGGGTAAGACAGTGATGAAGGCATGATCTCGCACTCAAGAATATCTCATATTATCAGTCACAGCATGGAAGTCTCCCAGAGTGGACTAGAGCAGAGGCAGGGAACATACAAAAAGCAATCTGACTTACTGACTGCAATGGACATCTGATTTCTGCCCTCAGATGTAGGAGAGGTGGTGGATAAGGGTTATGACTTCCTGAGTTTACAGGTTTCTAGGGCCCGATAAAAACAAAACTTCAATTTAGAGTCCTGGAAACTTGTGACTTGCTCTCTCTATGTCATCCTCCTCCTGCCTTACATGTGACAGCATTTATGCACAGACTGGCACAATGCCTGTGCTTGCTTCTACCCACTCAGTCATTTGAGGAGTCAGAGGGCACATGGATTAGGATTTAAATAAACACAAGCTATTCAGTCTGCCTTTTCTCTTTCCATCAAGGTTAAATCTGAGAAGTAAAGGAAGGGCAATATAAGACATAGGGTCCTTTTCTCTTTGAATTTCGTTACTGTGAATACAGTTACTGTCTATGCATTTTCACATTGACAACTTGATATATATGAAGTAATAATCATTCTTATATCTAAAAATCAATACTTGACCTTTTTTTACTTTAGTAAGCAGGTAAAGAATTTAAACTAACATTTATAAATTGGGAAAGATTTTTTTTGTCCACTCATTCACTTGCTTTGAAACAAGCAGCTGTATTCTTCTTTGTTTTGTAAATGAGGAAGAATGATTTCTTTAGATCTTTTAAATAATTAAGATTATAATGAGTATACATAATTCAAACAAAATGCCTTATTGGAAAAATCATAGATGAAAGTCCTCTGAAACTGAAATACCTAGGCTGACATCCACAGAGCAGACAAATTCTAGGGAAAAATCTTTCGGTTTGTGCCAAAGAAGTGGGCCTCCAGTCAAAGGACAGGTAAACCATCCATGGAACAACATTATCACATCAGCCAAGTCACAGTTGATCATTCCACCGTTACACATTGCTTGAGTTAAATCAGTCTCCTGTCTGAAATCTTCATATGAAGTACAGTACTTTGGAACTTTCCTGAAAAACAGTGTCAGAAATGTACTTGGATACAGAGACAGTGATGTGAAATAAGGTGTACAGGCCAGAGGTAGGTTGCTTCACAGAAACAACAAGACTTAAAGCAGTAAGTTGAAACTAGGCAAACAGAAGGCTGAATAGATACAGCTATTAAAAATCAGGTTTGTTGTAAAAGGTGAAGTGAAGGAAATAGTTATAAAACTGTTTTGGGAGGAAACTGGAAAGTAAGAAGTAGTAGAAATATCTCAGAAACTGAGAAAAGTTGGAGGTGGAAGCTGGAATCATTACATACCTACAAGTGGAAAAGTAATAATGGAAAATTACATGGGCAGGATATTATCTATTTTCTGTGGTTATAACAAAATACAATCTGAGGCTAAGTAACTTGTAAAATGCAGAGGTTTGTTTAGCTCAAACAATATGGTGCCACCATCCTGATGAGGGCCCCTTTGGCTGCATCACAACATGGCAAAGAAGGGACCAGTGTATGAGCAAGGAAACAAGAGACAAGGCAATGACTAGGCTCACTCTTCTTATAACAACCTGCTCTGGTAGGACTTCCCAAGTGACCAAGGATACTTCTATGAGGAATGCATTAATCCTTTTTAAAGACCTAACTGTCTCCCACAGCCTGAAGATTCTACCTCCTGTCAGTATTGCCACACTGAGGACAAAGCTTGCAGCACAAACCTTACCCAAAGCATTGCACTAGCTTAGCCCACTCTGACATTTTAACCTGTGTATACCTAGCTTTCTTCTTGAGTCATTTAGAATGTCTCACATTTCAAATGCCATATAATAAAAATGGAAGACTTTATCTTATTCCTCCTCCTATCACACTTCTTCCCAGCCTTTCCTCCCTTATGTAACTGGTAGCATAAGTCAAAAACTTTGGAGCCATAATTAACTCTTTTTTTCTCATTCCCCCATCCTGTCAGCTAATTTGTTCACTAGACTATACTTCTAGGATTTATCTTCACTTTCTTTACTTTTTAAATCCTTTTTCAAGTCAGATTTCTGAACAAACAAATTCTGTAGATGTTAAATTAGCCCTAATGAAAAAGTGTTTTGGCATTTAATGGCAACAGGTGACTGGTTCAGGTTCCACTTGGCGGTGCTGACTATAAAATATAGCATAGTCATTTCAGTAAAAGCTTTGTGTTTTCATAGCAGATAGCTCTCTTCAAGCACCTGTATTCTTATTCTTGTCTCACAAACATTAATGTTTATGTGCTCTTATTCTGGCATTTCTGGATTGTTCTACTTTATTCCAAAGAAAAAATAGGACAAAATATAAAATAATTTGTGTACTGTGAAACAAAGGAAACCCAACCTTAACATTTAAAAAATTTAACAAATACGAATTTAACAGGTTTTATGTGCCAAAATATGCTAGATTTTTCTAAAATAGAAGGAATTAAACAGATGCAGCCTCAATGATCATGAGCTCAACTAAACGTAGCAAGGGTTAGAAGGGAGATAGGAAGCATGGAGAAAAATGAGACTAACTTTTGGAAAGGAAAGAATCAGAGAGAAATTTATGTAGTTCCAAAAGAAGCAAAAGATCACATAAAAAAGATATAGACACACAAATGTGCATCTAGAGAAAGAGGCCTGTCATTCTATGATACTCAGAGTTGAAAATTTTAATAGCCTTAGACTGTTTTGCTTACCAACTGGGAAAGTAATTCATCTCTGAGTTTCAAAGGATCTGGCTCCCTCCATACTGTGTACTGTGTTAAACTCTATCTTTCAAAGATCAAAAGGAAAAACCACAAAGCAGATTCTGAGAGTTGTAATACTGAACAACCAAACAAAAGAACAGATAGTTTAAAGTTTATAGATACTTTCAATTCTAATAGAGATGAATTGAAATGCAGAACAGAGCAAATGTTATAAATGAAGGAAAATGTATCTTGTTCACATTAGCAAAAAATGTGAATATAAAATAAGAATTTTCCTGTATGCTGGTGACATTACAACCTAGAAATAATCTTATTAAACAAATAGTCTAGCTGATTACGGCTAGAGAAAATGCCTACATATCAATATTTTTTTAAAAAAATTTTATTTTTGGTATATGTTTCCAACTTATTCATAAATAACATAAAAATTACATAGACCAAGTACTTAAGGATATAGTTGGTAGCTAATTCATATAAAAGGACATAAGTAAATTACATTTCTCAAAGTTAAGTGGTTTATGATGTTTACTGAATTTGTGTGCATGTTGCTCTTGCTGGGTTTTTTAATAGCTGAAGTGCATTAAAACATTTTTAAAATTTTTTAAATTTTAAGGAGGATAAAACAGAATAAAACCAATCAAAACAAACCAGTGTAAGAGATACATGACTTCAAAACATTACAGAATCAACAATAGTGTGACATCTAGGGGGTGGATCTCCTTCTGAAGGTTGTAGCCATTGTTGATTCCCTATGGTCTTGTTTTGAAACCCTGTATCACTTCTATTGTTTTGTTGGGTTGGGATTTATCCCCTTCTGTTTTGTTTGATTATGTTGAATCTGATAGCAGGAGCAGCTATTTCAAAGATAGCAAGGTATGTTATGGTAGTAATTTTGAAATTGCTTTTGGCTTGTTTTGAAGTCCTTTATTGCATTCATTGCTTTGTTTTTGTTGTTTCTATTCTATTCTGTTCTGTTTGATTTTTACTATTTTGAAGACGTCAAGGGGCATTATGGTAATTAAGGCATTTTATTTTTTTATTTTAAAGGGGGTAAAATTAAACAACAAAACAGAGCAGAACAGGACGTAAGAAAGCATAAATTTCAAAGCTAGACAACCAGAGATCTTCACTATCTGTCATATTGTCTCTTGTTTTCTTCCAAATGGTTGTCCTTATCTTTGCATATGGGGAGTTCATACTAAATAACATAGCCAATCTTTTCACAAGATGTCCAGTTCACTGGCTCCCACTTGCTAAGCAGGGGAGAGGGGACAACGACATGGGACAGGGGACAGGATGACATGAGATGTTTGATTCTCAGCCGGCGTGCCAGCAGGCTCACAGCCGCCCCCCCAGAGATGGGAGGAGTTCCTTGTTTTCCAGGCACTTCCAGTCAACCGCATGGTGCAGGTCCCGAGGTGCCAGGGTCTGTCTCCTGCGGGTGCCGAAAGTCTGCCACACTCACAGCCATCCCCCAGAGAGGGAAGGAGCTCCTTGTTCTCCCAGCACCCCCAGTCACCCGCATGGTGCAGGTCCCGAGGCGCCAGGGTCTCTCTCCTGCAAGTCGCTGACGCCTGCCACACTTACCTGCTATTTCTTTCTGATGAATTGACCATTACATTTCCAAAGTTCTGAAATGGCCAACAGACCACAGAAAGAATTCTCTTTAGGCTCCTGTTTGAAACCAGCAGTATAGCAATCTGGTGGCCTTGCTTCAGGGCCACAATTAAGACATTTTAAAAATACTATTCAGAATAAAAATTTTTAGCCATACATTATGACATAGATTTTTGGATTGTAATTGTTTTATTATTATTATATTTATCATCGTTGATGCATATTAATTATACAAACAAATAGGTTTCACTTGGACATTTCCATACATGCTTATATCATGCTTTGATTGTCATTGTTTTTTAGTGGCTTGTTTCAGCATTTGAAAAGATCCCAAATAATTGTTTGAGGAGACTCTTGACCCAGTTCGTAGGCAATCTTCTCCAACAATTATAGCTATACTTTCTTGAGTATTCTGCAAAATACTTTATACATCTTATTTCATTTAATCTTAACATCAGGCTTATGACAGAAACATTTCCAATCTGGAGCATGTGCCCTTATTTGTCACATCACTTAACTCATGAGGATGTTGATTCTATTCCAGTTCAGCTGACTTGTAAAGCTGCAGAGATTAGAGGCATTATGGTGTTTGTCAGAGAGCAGAACCAAAACCTCCACTGACAGAAGAAGTGTTTAGGGAGAACAATCAGAAGGAAGTGTGGTCACTTAATCCCCTAGTCCTCTCCAAATAAATATATTGTGTAGCCTTATCAGGAGAACACACTGGATACTCCAACCAACCATGTCCTTGCTACTTTAACTGAGGTCTGAGGACAAGCAGCAAGCAGGGTCATCCTGGAGTTGGCTAAAAGTCATTCTCAGCCCCCAACTTACAATTATTAAATCAGAAACTGTATTTTAAAAGGATCCCAGGATGAATATATTAACATTATATTTGTTTACTACTAGTCTAATATTGTTAACCTTAACCCTAAAGTATGCAAAGGATATTTAAAATATGAGATAAATATGAAATAATTTAAAAATAAATTTTGTTTTATTTAATGATATATAAAATCAATGTCTTATTTAAGAAATGTTACTACTACTAATATTTTAGTGAAACAATGTGACTGAGTATGCCTTATTAGGTTTGAAATCATAGTATAGCATTTTGGAATACTGAGTTCAGTTTAAACTGGCAATTGGCTTGAATGAATGTCATAGCTAAAAATGATACCTTACGAAGATTCATGGATCTAAATGGATCCAATTTGATATTGGCAGTGCCCAGTAAATTATGCTATTGAATTTTCAGTCTCACCTGCATAATTACATAAAGGTTTTTGTTGAAATTAACTTATTAAATTTCCCTAGCATCAATCAGTGGATCTTGTAAAAACTATTTTTTATGAATGAATTCAAGATATTGAAGTAGACTCTTTTAGGAAAGTTAAAAATGTTCTGTTACTCTTTTTTTTACAGCTAGGAAAATAAGAAACAAATAGTTTTTAGCAACAAGATGGTGAAAACATTTCCAAATATCTGTTTTCAAATACTCTGTCTATGGCATACTTCTTTTGAAAGGCACTTAATATCTTACTCATTGTTAAAAAAATTGCTTTGACAAACTGCATAAGGGCACTATAGTCAGTCTTTATATTATATAGTAATACAGTATTAAATTTAAAAATAAAATAATATAAAATATAAAATTTAAATAATAAAATGCCATCAAATTCTTATTTAAAATTAATAAAAATTCTGATTTTAATGAATCATATTGCATTTTCCATAGATTGCAGATATCCAACTGACCATTTTTTGTAGCGAATTTTCTGAACCATTTCAAGTATGAAAATACATTTCCAAGATTATAACTTTCTTAGGAATTTAATACAGCAGTAATTATACTTCTAGACCCATTGGTTAAAGAAATACTTAAACTACTTTCAATTCAGTAACAGTCTTTGAAACTTTTTCATACAGAAAATTTCAAATGAACACAAAACTTAAAAAATCCTGCAATAAGATTCTTGTAATTATTACTTAGCTTCAGTACTATCAATATTCAGTAACACTTTAAGTTGATGTTTTGTTGATATCTGTGTGCATGAAGACGTGTCATTCATTCATTTTCTGACAATCCTTGATGTTCAGATGGATATGAGGACTCTATTAGTGGGCTTTTCTGTTGCTGGTCAAAATAACTGAACCAGGAAACTTAATGGCAGGAAAGTTTATTTAGGTTCACTGTTTCAAAGATTTCTGTCTGTATTCAGCTGGCTCCAAGGCAGAAGTATCATGATAAAAGGACATGGCAGAGAAAAATTGCTCAATGTATGGCATCTGGAAAGCAGAAAATAGGGGAAGAAGGGGAAGAGCCAGAAGGAAAGGGGTCAGGGACCAGATATAGTCCCCCAATTCATGCCCCCATGACCCAGCCAGACACATTCAGAAATGTGCTTGACTAATCTAGGACTCGTTCAAGCCAGTCGAGTTGACAATCAAGATTAACCTTCACAGACTCCTTGCAGAAGTGCCTCATTTTTCCCCATCCACAAGAGGACAATGGAACAAAGCTTGGGGATTATTCTTTTTACTCTAAAATATCTTTCTGATTTAAGCCAGACCAACAAGTATCAATATACTTGCATGGTTCCATAGTGTTCCCCTGGACTTATTTTACTGAACTGATGTTTTCTGATATCAGTGAGTTATATTAATAGGTGTTTTTAAAATGAAGTCCTCCCACTATGTATGTTTACAATGGGTGTGTCTCTGTAGGCCATTCATCAGACTATACTTATATGGAAGGCTACAAGGGGAGATATTTCTTTTTAAATATCAAAATAGTTGTGCTATATTTGAGTGGTAAAGTTAGGCAAATTACCATTGTAATTACTGAGGCAGTTGTATTTTGGAATGTTTTTTGCAGAGGGAATTTTGAGTTTTTGAGTAAAATTGCTGTCCCCAGGACTGGGTTTTACTATTACTGTTTGCTATTCATGACACCTCCACCATAATGTTCTAAAACCCCTTGCTCTTAGTCTGAGTACCACCTACAATTTGTCCTATTTTGAGTTACTACAATACTTGTTCCAGTCCACTCCTAGGAATGTGTTCAGACTTGTCTTTACCAAGTACTCTGTTCCTATTAAGTAGTCACAGACCTCCTAAAGACCACTGCCAACTTGCCTGAAACACTCTATAAGATTTGTTTGCTGTAGGATCCAGCTTCTGCCCTTTGTCCACCTCACTGAATGTGATTAAATTACAGTTTCCCAGAGGACCTGAGATAATGATCAACAACCTGGAAATAAATAATACTGAGCACACATCACTTGTACTATGTATCAGCATTGTTGTTAGTATTTTGCAGATTTTAATTCATAAAATCTTCATGACAACCCAGAAGTAAGCACTATTGTTATCATCATTATGATTTTAAAGATGAAGAAACTGAGGTGCAGATAAGTAAATTTCATTGCCTAAAATTATAATTCTAAGTGGCGTTACTATAATTTAAGCATAAGTAGTCAGATTTCAGAGTCTCTTAATCACTCCTTGGTGTTTTCTTTAGCATAGTGAAATATCTCATTTGTAGGGAGAAGAACTTTAAAATTAAGGAAAACAGTTTATGTAACAAACCTGTCCTGTCTGTTCTGGGAGGCAGGCCTGCCAAAGACAAATAAGATTAATAAGAACAGAATGCTGGGGTCAGGAAAAGCAAATTGGATCTTGGAACATCCAGTCCTCAACATGAAGAAGAATCTTGTATCACATACACCACTGTGAAAATTATGTAGTTACTAAATCAGAATAATTTTTTATCAAAACTAGCTAACAATATATAGTATGAAAGTACCAACAGATATTTGACAAGGATGCCAGTATATTTAAGGACTATGTAACATGTATTAAATTAGTTACCTGGGGTGGGAGAGGGAAATGAGATAGCAACAGAAAAAGAAGTACAAGGAGAAGGAGGAGGATGGGAAAGCAGGAAGATGGACAGAAACTTATGATCATAATAAGAATTTACAAGGAACTTCAGAATATAATTGTCATGGTTTATGTTGGTGGCCCCCAGGCCTCATGTATTTGCATTGTGCATTTGTGATTGGTTCATTGTCCAGTGCTTGGATTGGTGCTGTCAGTGCTACACCCTCCCAGGGGGTGGAGCCAGGATGTGATGTAATGGCAGGAAGAAGGTGGAGTGTCTCTCTCTCTTGCCAGTTTCCGCTTGCTGTTTGCACCGCCTGGAACTGCGGCCCTGCCATGCCACCCTGCCTTGGAGCCAACTGAGTATGAACTGAAACCTGCAAAAACTGTCAAGATATTTATAAATAAATGGACACGACTTGAGACCATTCTCTTAAGTGAAATAAAACAAAATCACAAGGGTAAATACCATATAGTCTCCCTAATATGAGATTTGATAAGAGTATATAAGACTGTATGGTAAGCATGAGTCCTCATCTCATAGCTTTGAAGTCTTTCAATGTTTTCAATTATCAGTTGGAATGGTTTTTTTCTGTTTTGTTTGACTATATCATGCGTGATGATATGAACAGCTGTTTTGAAGAAAACAAAACATTATGACAGCTATTGCTGATTAAATATCATCCTTCTTAGAAGTCCTACCATGCTTCTTTTGTTCTACTACCATTGGTTCTATCTATCACATTGTATCTTATTGGAATTTGAATATGTGTGAAGTTTAAACAAAATTTTTTTTATCGAAAATGAGATATTATAGTACCCATTGATCATTTTCTGTTATTCGGTTCAGAAAGCCCTGTAATTCTTTCACTCTATGCATGGCTTTATACTATTGTGTTATATTTGATATTATTGTATTTGAAACTATGCTCAACTATAGCAGAGTAAGTGATATGGTGTTAGCTACTGTTGATGTCCAGTTGTCTTAATGTAAAGTACTGTGTTGCCTATGTTGTCCTGTTCTGATCTGCTCTGTACTGCCCTCTTTTGTTTTATTCTCTTTCAAATAAAATTGTTTTAAAAAATTTTTATTTAAAAAAAACTGTAAGAAATAAACCTTTCCTTTCCCAACTTTGGGCATCAGGTATTTTGTCTCAGCGACGAATAAAAGTAACTAAGACAATAATCAACTCAATTCTCAGTCACCTGAGGTCCAATTAAACAGTTAAATAGTAGCTCTTGAATGCTTTTGAGGGCACTCATAATTTCTTTGTTTGGAAAAACATCCCAAGGGTAAGAAGGACTAAAATTTAGGGAGTGGATATCTAGAAATGAACCTTGTAGCCTTTTCTTTACAGAGAAATAGCTAACTTGTTCTTTGCTTTTGCTCCTCTTTGTAATTAGATATGAAAATCATATCACAGACTTTCAGTTTGAGATAGGTTATTTTTTAACAATGTTGTGAAGCTGCAATTCATACAAATAATTGACCCATTTAAAGTATTTAGCTCAGTGGGTTTTAAATGCTCCCAGAGCTGTGCAACCCTCCCCAAATCAATTTTAAAACATTTTCATCGCCCCTCAAAGAAACTCTACACCCATTAGTAGTGACTCCCTATTCTCTCACTCTCACTCCCAGCCCCAGGCAACCACTAATATATTTTATGTCTCTGTGGGTTTGTCTCTTATGAGAAGTTTATATAAATAGCACCACACACTAGGTGGTCTTTGGTGACGTGTCTTTCCCTTAGCATAAAATTTTGGGGGCTTATCAATGTGGTAGCATATATAAGTACTTTATTTTCTTTTTGCCAAGTGACAGATATTCCCATTTCTGTATAATACATATTATATTGTATGAATACATCACAATTTGCTTATCTAATCTTCAGTTAACATACATTTGGTGTTTTCTAGTTCTTCAACATTATGAATACTAAAAATTTAATTCCTGGTTGACAATTAAAAAAAACAGACTGCTTTCTTACATGTTTTACAGGGTGTGAAATAATTGGAATTCATGGTAGCTTATACTAAAATTTAAGAAAAGTTTTTAAAAGGACATCATAAAAGTAGCTTATAACATCAAATAATAATTGTAGAGTTCAACTGTAAGCTAAAAATGGAATTTATAGTTCTATAATTGGAAGCAATCTGTTCACCATTTTATTATTTGATGAAGAATCAGTTGGTGAGAAGACTGAGTAATATCTATAAGGTCACAAGATCCCTTGGTGGGAATTTTAAATTTTATAAACATAGTATACTAATTTCTGGCTTGATGCCATCCATTTGATTATGTTGTTTCCAAAGATCTTTAAAAATCAAATTTCAAAAATTAAATTTGCAATGCTGCAATAAAAATCCCTGCAATTTCTGTGAGGACATGTGTTTTGAATTCTCTTGTATATATACCTAGGAGTAGAGTTGCAGAGATGTACACTAATTTTATGCTTAATTTTTTGAAGAACTTTCAAACTGTTTTCTACTGTGGCTGTAACAGTCTGCATTCCTAAGAGCATTGAAAGTTTCAATTTTTCCTCATTCTAACTAGTGCTTACTATTGGACTTTTTGATTGCAGTCACCCTATTGGTTATGGAGTAAAATCTCATTATGGTTTTGATTTGAATTTTTCTGATGACTGATGATAGTGGAAATCTTTTCCTGTGTGTACTGCTCATTTTAATATATTTAAAGAGATGCTTATTTATATATGTTGCCCATTTTTTTTTTATTTTAAAGAGAATAAAACAAAAGAGGACAGAACAGAGCAGATCAGAACAGGACAACATAGGCAACACAATACTTTACATTAAGACAACCACACATTAACAGTAGCTATCACAGTATCCCTTTCTCTGCTATAGTTGAGCATAGTTTCAAATACAATAATATCAAACATAACAAAATGTTATAAAACCATTCAAAGAGTGAAAGAATTACAGGGCATTCTGAACTGAATAACAGAAAATGATCAATGGGTACTATAATATCTCATTTTCAATAAAAAAATTTTGTTTATACTACCACACATATTCAAATCCCAATAAGACACAATGTAATACATAGAACCAATGGTAGTAGAAGAATAGAAGGATGGTAGGACTTCTAAGAAGGACGATATTAAATCAGCAATAGCTGTCATAAAGTTTTGTTTTCTTCAAAACAGCTGTTCATACCATCATGCATTATATAGTCAAACAAAACAGAATAAAACCATTCCAACTGATGAATGAAAACATTGAAAGGCTTCAAAGCTATGAGATGGGGACTCAGGCTTGCCATAAAATCTTATATTCTCTTATCAACTCTCATACTAGGGAGACTATGGTATTTACACATGTAAGTCTGGTTTATTTCACTTATGAGTATGGCCTCAAGTCGTGTCCATTTATTTATAAATATCTCAATGTGGTCATTCTTTATAGCTGAGTAGTATTGCATTGTATAAAAATGCCACAACTTTTTGAGCCATTCCTCAGTTGATGGACACTGAGGTTGTTTCCAAGATCTGGCTATTACAAATTGTGCTGCTATAAACATGGGTGCACATATATCACTGTGGTATGATGTTTTCAGTTCTTCTGGGAATATGCCTAGAAGTGGAATAGCTTGGTCAAATGGGACCTCCAAATCCAGGTTTTTGAGGAATCTCCAGACTGCCCTCCACAGTGGTTGCACCAGTCTACACTCCCACCAACAGTGCAGAAGAGTTCCTTTTTCCCCACAGCCTCTCCAGCACTTGTTGTTGGTAGTTTTTCTATCCTGGCCATTCTTTCTGGGGTGAGATGGAATCTCAGTGTGGTTTTAATTTGCATTTATCTAATGACTAATGATGATGAACATTTTTTCATGTATTTATTTACCATTCATATTTCTTCATCTGAGAACTGTGTATTCATTTCAGATGCCCATTTTTGGATTGGGTCATTGAATTTCGCGGGTCTGATTTTTTTTAATTCTTTATAAGTTCTAGACGGAAGTCCTTTGTCTGAGGGACAATCCATTAAGATTTTTTCCCAATTCGTGGGTTTTCTTTTCACTCTGCTGGAAATCTCTTTTGACATGCAGAAATCTTTAATAAGATATGGTCCCAGTTATTGATTCTGGGAAGTATTTCTGGTGCAGTTTGATTCTTGTTCATGAGTTCTCTACCTACCTCTATATCTTCGAGTTTTTTACCTACTTTGTCTTCCAACAGATTTAGTGTTTCTGTTTTAAGATTTAGATCTTTGATCCATTTAGATTTTAGTTAATACATGGTGATAGTCATGGATCTAGTTTTAGTCTTCTACATATGGAAAGCCAATTTTTCCAGCACCATTGGCCCCTTTATCGAAGATAAGGTGGTTGAGTGAGTTTGTGGTTGTGGTTGTATCTTCCAATCTATTCCACTGATCTTCAGGTCTGTTTTTATTCCAGTACCATGTTGATTTTATTACTGTAGCTTTGTAGTATAATTTCAAATCAGGGATTGTGATGCCTCCTGCCTTGCCTTTGCTGCTTAGAATTGCCTTTGCTATTCTAGGTCTCTTCTGGTTCCAGATGAATTTTAGGAG
>PVJX010030404.1:0-22062 GCA_004027295.1 Dolichotis patagonum
AAGATAAGTTGCAGAGCAGTCATTCCACTTACAAAAATTAGGATTCTTTTCAATAGCCCTATCACTTTTTAAAAATGACTGCTAAAAAAATACAGCATGCATATATTTTTCAGGCTTTGATTGGATCTAAGGAGCCAAAGAAGATGTAAATTTTGAAAAGATAGCTGTCAATAAGTGGTATGATCAGTTCTTTGAGAGTAAGATAAAATTTTTAGCCCCAATTGTTAAGAGGGAAATTTTACAAATTTCTTCATTAATAAGATAATAGTGGTGGCAGTGACGCATGTGAGTGTGCTTGTGTGTGTGTGTGTGTGTGTGTGTGAGTTTGTGGTTGTGGTGATGGTGGCACATGTGATGTGTCATAGTGTAGCCCTGGCCTTGGCTGAAATCACACATTTATAGACACATTATTGCACTGTGTAGACATTAAGGGCTGGTAGCTACTTATGAGAAATAATGGTTCTATAACTTTATTAGTTTTTCAAATTAGTATCATAGACAGCTCCCACTTTTCAACTCTATGCTTTTTGGAAATAGAATCGTAAAGCAGAGAGTTGTAAAGTGCCTCCCATTTTCCTGCGGGAGTAATATCTTAATTGAGACTATGTCTCTAACTATATATTTGAGAAAAAGTAAATCATAACCATGACCCAGCCTATATCAGAAGCAAAGATGTGGTGGCTATAACCTTCTACAGTTATTTAAAATAGTAAAATTATATTTTTTCTATAAAAAGGGCATAAATGTATTATACACATTGATTTTACAAGCACGCCAAAGAATATGGTCAGCAAATAAAAGGTTCAACTAAATTATTTCATAAAGTTTATCAGAATTAAATATAATATGAATTAATTAAACAAGTAATTCCCAATCAATTGGTTACTAGTATTTAAGAAGAGTTCTGGGGAGGGTCACCTAGCTTTAATCTTCCCAGGTTTGATAAACACCTCTGTTTTCTTAGATGTTTTACAGCTGGGTTATGGTTAGCCATTCACTATGGTCCTCATGAGTAGGATGAGCTTTGGTAAGCTAACTGGCTTCTCCTAAGTGCAGAAGCTCAGTTTCTTAACCTGATGAGGAAACTGAGCTAGATGGCCCTTGAATTCATCAATGTGTGTTTTGTGGTTCAGTGGTTCAACCTTTCAGGTTGCTTTGAGGATTCACAAGCTGTTAGTGTACAAAGGTTTGCTGCTGCTGCTTCTGCTGCTGCCGTTGATATTTTCTCCAGGTCCATATCTCTCCATCATGTATTTTCAGTATAGTTAGGGCAGCTGCTAATGCTAAGCATTACTCCCAAAAGAAGGGCACTAAGAAAAATTAAGCCCCACCCCCTTCAACTTGCTAAATGCTTGATTGACAGTTTTGCTGCCTTCTGCCTTCCCTCTTTACAGGAAAGTCTTAAGCAGCTGCACGGCTATTAGCAGAAGTGTTACTAAAAGTGCTATCAAGTAAACTGGATATAATGGCACTACCTTAATTCCAGCAATTTCAGATGCTGAGGCAGGATGATCACAAGTTTGAGGCTAGCTTGGACAATTTAGTGAGGAGACTCTGTCTCAAAGTAAAAATAAAACTAAGAGGGGTGGGGATACAACCCAGCACTAGAGTGCTTGCCTAGCATTCATAGGTGGTGGGTTCAGTCATCAATACTGTACTAAAAAACAAATAAATTGAAACAGAACAAAGCACATCTTTAAAGTTATTTTGCTTTCAGTTCATACAAATATGTTTTAGTGCATCCTTAGTGATTATGAAGGAAAACCTGTCTATCTTGAAAAATAAGCTTCTGATTCACATTTATAACAAACTACTTACATGTAAGAAACTACGTACATTGTACAAAACTTACCTACTTGGTGATTGGATTTCTTATTTTACTTTTTCTCCTCCAATCTTGTAATTTTGTATGCAGGTATAGTAGATCGGTGGGCAGACAAGCATTTTTCTTGGGATGACCTTGTCTTTCACTCATATTCTTGTATTTTCTCCTTACTTCATTTAACAGATATTTAGTGAGTGCAACATGCTGCTAGATAGTATTTTAGACTCTGTGAATACAATCTTGAAAGAAAAATGGACAAAGGCCCTACTTTGTTAGAACCTACATTCTACTGGAAATAAATGATGGGGAAAGGTTTAAGTAAGCAAGTAAACAAATATGAAATCTGTCAGGTGGGTGGTAAATGTGGTGATGGGAAAAAATGAAGCATAGTAAGGTAAAGAGAGAATATAAACAGTTGAGATTGCTGTTTTGCATGTGTAATATTTTTACATGGAGAAGCAGATTGCACTGAAGGGGAGACATAAAAGAAGTGAGGAAGCATCTCCTATGGCTGTCTGGCAAGGGAATTTTTCAGGCAAAGGGGATAGAAAACAGGGTCCCAAGTAAGTTGCATGCTTGAGGTGTCCTAGAGCAGGGAGGAGAACCCCAGGGCTAGAGCAGGATTAACAAGGGAAGAGCTCTATTAATCTGTGCAGAGTGCATAAAATTTATGTGTGTGACATGGAGTAAAGAGTCTTTGTAGACCATAGAGTATTGTAATGTTTCACTTTTGTCACATTTGAGCCATTGGTAGTTTTTGAACAGAGAAATAATGTGGTCTACATTTTGTTCATGGAGGACCACTTTTGTCCATTTGCCCAGAGTAGATCAGAATCCTTTTTTCCTTTGGTTGGATGACAACTTGTGCATTCAGTTTGTTAATGGAAAGAATCTTTCAAGAACAGATGGTACAGAAAAATGTCACACAAACCAATAAATAAGACATTCATTGATCAAATATCTATATTATAGGGGAAAAAAGACCCAAAGATACCCTTGGTACACTTTGTTAACAATTATAGCTTTGTGAATTTATAGTAAAAGCTAGTGAATGTATTACATCTGCTATTTTTCTGAGGACTCACAACAGGTCCTTGACTTTGTAAATAGGTGGGTTTGGGCTCAGCAGACCTCTTCCCCTTAAGGTCAGGTGTTGATAAGAGGAATTTCTATTTTACCTGTTACTTTAGTTTTTGTCCCACAATGTTGTCAGCTCACTTGCTTTTCCTGACAAGGGCTAAGACACCTCAAGGGTGAGAGCAGGCTAAAGTTAAAGTTTTCTGAATCTCAAGGGATGTGCCTTGAGGACAGAAGCAGCACGGTCAGGCCAGGAAATCTCTCCTTCTATGGGGGAGTGTGTCGCAAGGACATTGCCAATTTTCCCAGTTTTCTTTTTGGAACATTGTGTTTTATTTCCTATTTCCTCCTACCATGGTGCGTATGGGTACTGGGGAGTATATCAGTTACGGTAATATAACATTAAAAGGCTTTTCCTTGACATGTGCTTAATTAGGAAATATGCACAGGGCATGTCTCTGCAGGCAACTCCCCACTTGGTTTTCCTACTGAACACTATTGCAAATGCCTAAGATTACACAGTCAAGTTCTACCAAGTTTTAACCTCCCCCTAGACATTTTTTGGAAGGACTTTTAAGAGCTTCTGGGAAATTATGAAACAAATATCTGAAGTAGGGCAATCATGAAGAAAACTATGATTTATACTGTAACTAAAGTTGTGTAGTTTTGGCATCAGAAAGACTTGGAATTGAATATCCATTCTGCCATGCGCTAGTTATGTACAACATTGGCTAACTACTTCTCCTAAGCCTCGTTTCCTTGTTTCTAAAATGAGGATAATACCTGCCTCAAAGAACTGTGCTGAGGATTAAATTTAATAATCCTGGCATAGTGCCTGGTACGTGAAATAGTAGATAAATGATAGCCATTATAAAAATATTATTGGTATGGTGCATCCTGAGATGTAGTTCCCTCCCACTAAGCTCTATGTCAGTTAAGAAATAATTTCATGTTTCTAATTTGTATTTGGTCCAGTTAAATGGAGAAAAAGAAACATTATGAAGAAATAATATTCTAGAGTAATGGGTACCAGAAGAATCTTAAAATAAAAATATAAGTCTTGTTATTAATTTCTTAAAACAATCATTTGTAACCATTCTGTGACAGATTTATTGACTACAACCTTCATTTAGAAATGCTAAACTAATGAAAACTCATCGTTAGTTGTGATAATGGTGTATCATTTCAAGCTTGAACCATGTGTACTTATTTGGCCTCATTTCAGAATAATAAATTATTTCTAACTCATTTCATTTCTTGAAAATGTCCTTATGATTTAGGTCATAAATTGGATTATATGAGTAGTATCACTATAATCCATCATCCAAAATAAACTATATGATTCTGAGCTATTTTAAAATTGAGTAACTTCAAACATTTTTCAGAAATTACATAAAGAGGTTTCAGGGTTTGTGTAGCTTCTAATTTACCTTTTCATGCTCATGCTTGATTGTTGTTCCATATTATTTTCCTTCTAAAATAGCTCTCCACAAAAAGAGTATACTGCTAAATACTACTGCAAGGAAGTGTTTACACATGCAAATGACTTCTATTTAGAGAGCTCATGATTAAAACTTGAAAGAATGTGGCACTAGAAAGCATGTGAATAACCTTTGAAATATCTCACAATAGAACTGAGTATGGGATATTTATAATCTAGGATTACAGCTATAAGAGTATGTTTGAATATGTATGTTCCATATACTGCAAAGAACCTTAAAGTAAAACTGACTTGTCTTGTTTTGCTTTAATTTAGCTAAATTAACTATTTTGTCATTAGGAAACTGTAATGTGGCATGAGCTAGAAGGCCTGCACACTAGAAAGAAGTAGGGTTATGTTTGCCTGCAACAGGTGAGCCAAGCAGTTTCTAAAAATCCATCCTTAGACACAGAAAGGGCATCAAAATTCTTGCAGTGGGCCATCTCAGCCTTTCACAGATGCTTTGAGACTCAACCTATGTTTCATTATTTCATTGTTTTAATAGCCACAGAGCAAGCTGCTAATAAAGTCAGGGGGGAAAAGGTGTGATCTTGGCAGATATAAATTTTTCTGTCTGTTGGAGCCTGGGAAGACCTGCTCATTGGCTTCTCGCTTTAAGGACGAACCTCTTGGGTTCATCATGGAGATCACCACAAGTTGTTGTCTCATTTAGGTGGAAATCATGTCTTTTAACTCTTTTGGGTGTAGTAAACACTCTTCCTGCTTCCCTGTGCATGACTCTAGAGACTGGCCTCGCTCCGGCCCTGGCTGTACAGGGTACTAATGAACATGTCATGCGTGTCTCGAGTTCTCTAGTCTCTGGCACAGCTGTGGCACTTTCCACCCCTGCTGTGAGGCACAGCACGCTGGCCATTTGTTGGCAAGTTCATATTTCACACTGCAGGGAATTGAAATGATTGAACAGACAGAAGAAGAGTTTTATTTGCAGTAGCCTGCGTATCCCCAGACTCTGATCTGGCATAAAACATCTGCTTCATGATCTGCTTCAAGGCCAGTTCCTTTTCTCCAACAAAGGTTACGACTTCAGGCAAGCTGTGCTTCCACTGGCGGGAGGAAATTTGCCCGAAGACTTGATTTAGTCAGAATCAAAGCATCCTGCCACAGAATTTCTTTTTTCAATTATCTCCGAAGAGTCAGCCAGACTTTAAATGAATCAGTATACTAAATGTAATGAAATGAGGCAAACACTCCTCCTCGCCATTGCTAAAAATTAGGCGGTACACACACAGTTGTGTTTGCACACCCAGACGCCAGTCACACACACTTACCTCTCTGCCGACACGTGTGTCTTGGCCATAGGACACTGTGAGGATGGCCTCTGGATGTCTCTTGGCTCACCAGCGCGGTAACTAAGTGCCTGCATTGGTTTTACCTGTCATGTTTATATCTTTCAGGTTTACTATCTTTCGTAGTGAAGACATATCATATAGCCTTTGTTTCATGTTACGGTCCTAATTACTAATTATGTTTATTCGTAGATTTTGTTATGCATATTTTTTGTTCAAGACGGCACTCACAAGCCTTACAGACATATATACAAAATTAAATCCTGGCATTTTTATTATGCTAGAGCAATTAGATGCCATCCTCATAATGAGAAACATGACATCTTCATCACTCTCCTCTATGTTTTTGTGTTATTTTAATGCAGACATTTACCAGAACTGAATCCTGTCTTATACACATGCACATGCAGACACAGACACACACACACACACACACACACACACTCCTAATTGAATATCTGCATATCATCAAGGAGTCCTGTGAGTGAAACCGTGTATTCATCTTCTTTAGTTCTTAGGCCACTTTGGTTTAAGAGTAAGAGCTGTTGCTTTTATGAAGTGCCTTTTTCTATAAAGTCAAAACCTCACAGCAGTGCACAGAAAACCAATGGTATAAAGGAGCTAAGTAGAGTCTTTAATAGAGAGAGCTGGGTTGTAAGTGTTTTTGTTCCTACGGAGCAGATAGATTTGGCTCCATCTGTTCCATATTCATAACAAAGGAGCACACTTACAGGAGGGCCAACTTCCCTGGAGCCGCCTGGTAATGATCTTTTCACCAGAATGAAAGCATCTGAACCCAGTGGCATGGCCCGGCAGAAAGCAGCTCATAGGACTGCCCTTCACAATCTCGATTTCCTTGCAACTCAAGTTGACATACATTTTCCCAATATAGAGTGAAAAACGTTTACTGATTTCTCATCTCCCCACACCACTTCATAGTTGGGTAGCTCAAAATGTACACATTTTACCTTCTCTTGCTGCAGGAAGAGATTGGAATCAGATACTAGGGGAAAGCTTAACTTCAAGTGTCTGAAAGGTACCATGGGGAAGAGGCTGTTCTTCAGACTTTTGTTTCTATTCAGACTTTTTAATCTTTTTTAAAACTGGGGTTAATGAATAGAAATATGAGTTATACCAAAAAAGGAAAAACCCCTGTTGAGTTTCGTAATTAGCAAACTTCAGAAGCCAATTTCAACTGAGACCTCTTAGATTAAAAAGATAAGTTGACCCAAGAGTTTTCTTCCACTGAGCAAACAAAAAATAGCATGAATTCCCCCCTGCCCCATCAAATGCCAAGGAATGCAATAAATCTTATTTATATGACATGTAGAGTCAACACAGAAACATAAATGTTTCCTTAAAACTTAAATAGCACAATGGTATTAAACAGTTTGCTTGAACCATAATAGTACATCACAGCTTATAGATAAAATTACTTGTTCTTATATGTTAGCTTCACAATTTTCTTTAAAAACAGAGACATTTTGAGGGATGGTTGTCCTTTTTTGCATTCTACAGACTTCAGATGCTAGAAGCTCCTAAAAATACATCATTGATTTTTTAAATCTACTTCATGTTAAAGTTATAATTGTAATTTATCAACCTATTATGATCCATCTTGCTACCATCTGTGCATTATCTGCTTGCTAAACTGGGGTTTCTGGCAAATCAAGTAGTAAATAAATCTCTCCAAAAGTTTGCACCAGCAGTAAAGTGGATGAAGTTTTCATCTAGCTATCAGTGAGATTGTTTTGAGCTTTTGGACCAAATATAAAAGTAATATTCATGGAGAGAGAAAACATAGCAAATCAGTCTCAAAATGTTAGAATACATTGGCAACTTGGGCTAGTTTTTGTAATATATTTCTAGCTCACTCAGTTTTCAGTTCAGTTATTCATCCCTTCAAAAACAGCTTTGGAGTGCCTACTTTATGTCAAGCACTGTATTAGGGTTTGGAAACATTAAGGTGTATAAAAAAAAAGTTCCTGCTTTTGGAAGTTACAATTTAATAAGGAAATAGACAGCAAACCAGGAGAAAAACAAATCTATAACTGCCAATGATACATGGGACCTGTAGGTAGCTGTGTGTGGTGACAGAAATGTGAAAAGAGCCTTCAGCTGGCTGGGCATGGGAGGTTCCTCTGAAGAGGCGATTGATTATTCAAGCTTTTCCTGAAGGGATCAATGTGAAGTTTTGGTACATAAGAGAGTGGCTTTTGCCCATAGAGTAGTTTGGTTTGAGGGTTATTTTGGTTTTAAAATTTGATATTTGACTTACTAGAATTCACAAATTCAAAAAATAATTCTTCTCGAAAATTCTAAATCTGTTATTCAAATTAGCTTACACACAGTGGCTTAAGCGCCTGCCTAGCAAGTGCGAGGTTGTGAGTTCGCTCCCTGGCACCAAAAAAAAATTAGCTTACACATTTTACTCCATATATAAGACTAGCAAATGTAAATATTTAGTTCCTTTTACAAAGTTAGTATTGTAACAATCTCACATTGAATTTAAAGATTTAATGTGTTCTCTATCCTGTTAAAATATGTTCTCTAACCTTTTAAAATATGTCAGTTATCTGAATGTAACATATTCCAAGTGCTTAAGTGATTCCTGTCTTTATAGTAAATTAAACTTAAAATATTATGAGACTTTAGGTCTCTTAAATATTTTGAAACTGTCTGTAAACCTAAAATTTCATTTCATCACAAGTCTGAATGAATCAGTTTTTGCATCATATGTTTTAAATTGGATTGTACATCTGACCTGGTACTCAGACTGTCCAAAGTTTCCCTTTACTTTCAAAGTATCAAAACTCCACATGTAGAGATTTTTTTTTTTCCTTACAGAAGAAATACTAGTTCTGTGGTTTTGATTTTCTTGAAAATGCCTACCCTGCTGTGATTAAAGAATAGTTATATCTCTAACACAATTTGGGGGGTTACAGCCTCATGTGAGATGCCTTGCCTTGCTGATGCACCTCAGATCTTTACAGAACACCTGTCAGGAGCAATGGTACCAGAACCGGGCAGCCCATGGCTCTTGTTCTTGTAGAACTATAGCTGTAGTAACAGAGATACAATGTAACAGCTAGTTCTTAAGCAAACAGCATGGAGTCTGTGCTATCAGAGATGAAAACAGATGTTTCCAAGAACTCAGAAGAGGATTATTGCATCAGAGAAAGGGTATGTATCTTGAGTGGCCAAATGGAGCTGGAATTTTAAGAGATGAAAAGTCATGTGAGTTTTTAAAAAATCATACTTTCTAGGAGGTTCTGGGAGGTAATATCATTGGGACTAGCTGGTAATGTGTATTGAAGGAGAAAAAGAGTGTGAGAGATAAAGCAGGAAGTCAAGATTGGGATCAGATTATGGAAGACCCTGGCTGCTGTGCTGCAGGCCAAAGACGAGAATGCACAGCCACTGGCTTTGCTGGGAAGAGTCCTGCTCAGAGACACCACAGTGAGCTCGAATGCAGCCCTTAAGATTGGCTTTGTTTTTTTTTAACTCACTCTATCAACGCAAAATTACCATCGAAGAAAGCGTATGAAACTGAGTGTGCAGTTCTGGTACTTGAACAATTTGCTCCCTGAAGAGAAAATATTCATTTGTTCAGGCCTCGAGAGTTTCTTTTGGAGCCTACAGCCCAAAACAATGGCTATCCCTACGTAGAACTTACACCCTTGCCAGAAATGATAAAGAAAATGACATGGACTTCTGGATAAGAAAACCACTGTCTTAGTCACTTTTCTCTCATTGATGAGTCAAAACACCAGACACCCAGTGGTAAAGGAGGAAAGGTTTATTTGTAGATTTTGCAGTCCATAATCAGCTGGCTGCAAGACAGGGCAGTATGGCAGGGGTGAAACAGTTTGTGGCAGGCTGAAAGTAGCAAAACAGTAAGAGACCTTCCCAGCATCTCCCTGCCCCTTTCATCTCATCCAGACTACTTAGGCTGGGTAGTTCTCACACCCCTAATCCTAGTGCACTTGAGCCTAGCATTGCACCATGAATTAATTGTAGCATCACACACTCTATATCCAGCTACCTCTGAAAAAGCCCCATCTGCGACTGCATGAAGCTGTAGGAGAACATGTAGACACAAACCATAACAGCAACCAAAAAAAAAAAAAATCTTTGATTTCCCTAGTGATTTACCTGAATATTGTGCAAAAGAAGATTGAAGAGTGGAGTGAGAACCATCTGTACACAGCGAGTCTGGTTAGGGTGTTGTGCATTATGCAGATAATGCGTCGCCTCTGAGATGGTTTTCCTTAGTAGCACTGTTCTAGTGGGTCAGGCTGGACAGCTGTAGAGGCAGACTCAATACCCAGCCTGGTTGCTTCTCTGTAGAATTTATATCTTCTTCTTCTTCTTACAGTCTTAAAGTAGATTGGAAAAAAGAAGTTGCAGAATCTTAGCAAAGTTTTCAAAAGTAAGAGGTTTTTCTAATGCCCTAATTCTCTAAACACTATCAGCCTCATTACACAGCCTCGGATAAGCATCTCCGTCATCACCATCATAGTCCTCATTAACGAAGTAGGGTAGATGCCAAGTTTTAAAATATAGGCTATGGAGATGGGCATGGTAGTACGTGCCTATAGTCCTAGCTCCTCAGGAGGCTGAGGCCAGAGGATCCCTTGAGCCCACAAGTTCAAGGATAGGTTGGGTAACATGGCAAGACTCCATCACTGAAAAAACTGAACATTAAGGTTACACAAGTTCATATTTCCCCCACTGGTCTTCTTATGACATTATAAATAACTTTTTATCACTATTACCCATTCTGGTCCCCTCCCTCTCTCCCATATTTCAACTTAGATCTAGAGATCCAAGAAGCCCCAGCTGGGCCTTGATTTTGAGAAATCCCAATGCAGAAGGTGGGGGGGGGGACACAGAGCAGATGATATCAATCTGTGGAGTAGTGAAATAATATTCTAAATCTGTGGGGATCTATCACCTGAGATTCCAAGTGCGCTATAAAATTTTACAGCCCCTCTTAAAGTAGGTCATACTTAAAATTTGTTTTGAGAAGTGGAGGCTCATGGGGAAACCGAGGCGTAGATAGGTTAAGCAGCTGGCTCAAAGCCACAGAAAAAAGTCCTAATGGGTGAACCAAGGAGGAAGTTTGGTGCATCATTATTCTTGTATTCAATCCATTAACCCACATGCTTCCCAAGGAGGAGGGTAAGGATGAAGGGGTTATAAAAGACTCAAAGAAATGTTAACTTTTTCTAGGAGACTTTTTAAATTATATTAACGTGGTGGTTTATTAGTAATTTACTGTCATGTTACTTTAGTGTTGTATGCTAACAACCTCGTTTCTGTTATTGCAGCACAAGTGAGAAATGGAGGGGCCTGTGGCTTCCATTGGCTGCAATCCGAGGTCACCCTAATAGCATATCACACGAAGTGGTGCAAATATAAATTGTTCCTCTTGTGGAATTCCAGGACTTTGGCTGTTACCTTTTATTTCTGTTAGTACCTTTATCACGTGGCTGCCCACTGAAAAAGAATTTTTCTGCTTGAATAGTTCTGCTTGTCATTTGTTTAAAATCAGGTACTTATTTCTCTGGTTCATAGAATACCTATTGGAACTAGAGTCACCGAAATCACTACAAGTAAGAAAACAAGAACCATGTGGCCATCGGCATTAAAGGCCTTGGACAGTCACCTAAATAGTGAGTCTCTAGCAAGGCCAGCACTTAGAGACTAACTGGACACTAACTGGGCATAGGAAACTTACTTTTTTTTCTAACTAAAAATGTTCAAGAACTTTTTTAGCTCTAAAATATTTAATAATAAAATTCATATTTATCCATGTTCAGGACTTTTAAAAACAATTAAAGTGATATCTAAATGTTATCTTGTGTGCTGTGGTTATATAGATCGACTAGATTTTCCTCCTCAGTAAAGGCTAGATTTTCACACTTAGATTTATGTAAACTGCCTTGTTTCCTTTAGCAATAATTAGAGATGCTTCCTATTAGGGACATTTTAAACTCATTCTCCCAAATACGGGTTACTTTTTGCTCATAACTCACTTTGCAGTGAGAACTTTGCCTAAGGGGCAATGAGACGGTGGGGGAGCTATGGGTGGGATCAGTTGTACCTCCCAATTTTTCTTTTGTCTGAGGTCGCCCAGCTGGAACTTATTTTACCTCTCTTGCCCTGAACTTTACTCCAATTATTTGTTCCTTGTTACAGTCCCCTGGTGTTGAAACCCAGTTTTCACGTGGGGAGTAAGTTTTCCTCCATCCTAGGTTTGCTGTGGGAAATACATCCCTTTCCCTTTCTCTTTTTCTAAAAGACCCCTCACCCAGTGCCATATCAAAGTATCTAAATTCACATGGTATTTTTAATTTCTCCAAGGCCTCTGTTCTTAGTAACCTTTCCAATTTTGACATTTGACCTTGGCCTGCCAGGGACTTAAACCCTGAGACACTGTCTGCTGTAAAAGGTGAAATGTGCTGGCACGTTTAGCTGGCTCCTCCAGTTTCCCTTGGGATGGGAGCTCTGTGGACTGAGTCTGAGCCAGGGATCAAAGCATGGTTTTAGGCTGGGGAGGGTGTGTGCATTGGTGGTAGAACACCTGCCTAGCATGTGCAAGGCCCTGGGTTGGATCTCTAATATCACACACTCAAAAACATGTGATTTTCCAAACTCGGTCAATAGAATGGCACGATATATTCCATCAGCACAGGTGATCTTGTTCTTAAATTGAAAATTAAGTGTGGTGGTACAATTAGCCAGTTGCTTATTGTTAGGGTATTTTTCCGTAAAAGGAGGCCTGACTTTTGTTTCCAGAATTTTTCTGTGTGTCTGGTAACCATTTTCTAAGAAGCCCATATGGCTTTGGTTAATCTCTATCCTATTCCCACCACTTCTGTTCCCCACCCTTCACTCATATGCACAAAATAGATTTTATTGATTCATTAAATTCTCAGAGACATTTCCATTAATACTCTGTATTTAAATAGGTTTTATTTTTTCAGCATTTATTGTGAGGAATATTAAAGCTTAATTCCGCCTTCACCTACCTTATTTGCATATATTTGTGTTATATGTTACACTGCAGAAAAAACCTACAGGGGGAAAATTGGGCCCTGTTAACAACTAATAACGTATCTTTTCTTTTGACTTGCTCAAATTGAGAAATATTGCCTGTGGCAAACATAATGGAAAACTGCATTTTTAATGCTCACATACACACTCATTTCTTCAAAAAGAAGAAAGTGGCTGCCTATTCTTGAAAATAAAACTTCCCAAGAGAAAAAAAAAAAAAAGCTTCCCAAAGTAACCAGATTGATATAGGACACAAAAATCAGGAGGAATCTGAGTCTTTAGAATTAAGATTTGAGGCTGAATAAGATTAGGCAGAAATGTTAAAGTTGACAAAAAAGCACAGTATTGGACCTGAAACTGAAAGAAATACTAGTCTTGTCCCTTTCTTATCGAAGTGTTGGTTCTTCATAAAGATGAAAGCTTGGTCCTTGGATTATTAGAGAATTTTAGGGTTGCTTAAAATCTCATAACATTTATGTTAAACTTGATGTCCTGTGTGAAAGATAATTGATAGTCTTTTGTTAGTGAGAGAAGTTTTCCTTATTTTAAAATCCCTTCATTTCAGGTGTTTGCAAAGATCCCCTTTCCATTCTATTTCTCATATTTGAGAAAAGGCTTTCACTCTTCTGATTTAGGTTCACATTTTGTATCAAAACCGTTTAGGTTCACCCAGCAATTTTGAGCTAAAGTGAGACATCACGCTGATTATAAGGAACAGCACAGGTTGACTAGATTTGCAAAAACAAACTAAGTTGCATGAGAAGGAAAATGAAAAACAGTTCTTGAATGCTGGAGTGAGGACAAATAGATGTGTGTTGTAGTATGTCTTTAACATCAGTTTATAATTACTTCTCTTCAAGGCATATTTCAATGGACTTCTAACGGTAGCTTGAAATAATAAACTAGGAAAGGATTCAGTTGCGCAGGCCTAGAACAGAATGGGGAGTAAGTAGCCCCATGGGAGCACAGCATAGCTGCCCGTGACAGAGAAAGCTGCCGGATATTAATCCTCCCACATAAAGTCGGCCTTGGTGAGCCTGTGATTTAGAGATGTGTTTGTACACTGCATTGCATCCATCAACTCTTGCAAATTGCCCCCCAACACACATACCGAATTTGTGACCAACACAACATTATTTCAGAATTTGTGTGGGACAGGGATCTAGGTTAAGCTTAGCAGGGCCTTTGGCAAGAGTTGACCAAGGACAATTCACTTTCTCTCTTACATGACTGTTCACCAGATTCAATTCCCTGTGAGCTGTAGGTTTCTAAGGCATCAGTTCCTTGATGCTTTTGGCTGGGGGTTTCCCTTGGTTCCTTGCTACATGGGCCTCTGTATTGAGTGTCACATAATAAAAAGGAGCTTATTAGCAAGAAGGAGGTCATAGGCTTTTGCAACATAATCAGAGGTGACACGCTATGTCTTTTGCTGTATTCTGCTCATTAAAAGCAAGTTACTAAGCTCAGTCAACTCTCTAAGGGAGGGGATTACAGAAAGCCCTGCTCACAGGAGACAGGGGTCATTGAAAACCAGGTCAGAAATTGCTTATAACAAACATGATGCTAGTGTTGTTTTGCTATATCTAAATGATAAGACATGTAGTGATCTGTGGTGTGGATATCTATCTGCAGAGCTAAGGATAACTTTTATCAATACTAATTTGGGGGCATTGAATATAATCTCCCTTATGTATCACATTGGTTAAGTATTGAGCTCAGCTCCTGAACCTTACAAGACCAAAGGAACCAATCTTCAGAGATGGCCTAAGTCAGGGCCCCACTTTCAGGTCATGGAACAGAGTGAGGACACGGAGCCCTCACAGCCTTGTTAGCATGGTACTCTAAACACACAGCCCGAGTCTCTCACATCTTGTATTTCATTATGTGTCGCAAAGTTTTGATTGGTTCTTTACAGCTTATTAGGGGGAAGGGATCCCTATGCATCGATGTATAAAGTTGCTGTTAAGATAATGGAATGGGAGGTTTTGCTTGTTTTAATGGTCCCCAGGTCCCCATTTCCAATTTCCTGAGTCCAAACGTACATTTTTATCAGTAAAGTGAGTAACAGGGATATGAATTTAGATTGTGAGGCAGCTGATGAGGAATTTTCTCATTTTGATTTTTAAAATTCTCTTAGAAAATCCATGTATCTTAATAGGAAGAATTAAGGTCTAGGTTTTCTTTGCCCGTTGCAGGTTAGCATGTCTTTTTGGTTGAAATGTGTTAATACTTTTGCTGCGGTTGCTGTTGGTTGGCTTCTGGAGAACCAGTGAAGCCTCTGCTAGGTCCTCTGGTGGGTGGGGATGTGCCAGCTCCGTGGGTCCACCCAGCACCAATGCTCCCGCACAGCACTGCGCCGGCTCTTCACACAAACGTCAGTTAGCACGTGGAGGCTCCATCGGTCCTCGCCAGTGGTTTGTTTAAAAAAGCACAAAATATAGCAGGATCAGTGTATCTTATGTATCTTAGCATCCATAGCATGCAATAATGAGGCTGGTGCACAGTAGGAATTTTAAGAGTATTTGAAATGATGCACGAAGGTGCAGTAATATAGAAGGTATTTTGATAATTATTCACTTTCAGGTTTCAATGCTGGTTATTAATTTTCTGAGAGAAATGAAAGATATTTATAATGCATATATTAATAAAAATAATGGTGGTCATTTAAAGTGACATTTCTCTGGAATTATACAGCCTAGTATTACTACCTTCTAACAGAAGTCAGACATATTTTAAGTTTGTACTCCCTCACTTCTATCCTTCGTTCCATCACTTGGGTATAGGCTTGTAAGATAATTTTCTTTCTATGTTTGTGGGACTGTTACATATTTCCTTCACTTTCTTACTTTGTGGGATTGTTCTGCCTGTTTTTTGGTTTTTTTGAGACAAGGTCTCACTATATAGGTCAAGCTGGCCTTCAATTCATAATGTACCCAGGTTGACTTCGAACTTGTGGAGATGCTCTTGCTTCAGTCTCTGAAGTGCTGGGATTATAGGCACGTGCCACCACATGCCACTCATTATTTTCTATTTTTAATGCTCAATCCTCTGCCTTTTGTGTACTCATGAATAATCAAGCACTTTTGTATTACCTTATATCTTCAGATATCACTAATAATTAACCACCTGTTATTTAAATGGTAAAAGGCACCCTACATCTACGTGCTACAGCCAAGGATTGTAGGATAAAGAAACCTTGAATTTAACATGGAATAAAGTTATACTCTCTGTTTTAAAACTATTTATAAGAAATAGTTCATTTAAGACTATTTATAAGAAATGGGGTTTTGCTGGTATATTGAAAGTTTTGTGCTTTTATTTTTGTGTTTCAATATGGCAAATAAGAAAGAGCCCAAGTTTAACCAACCTAGCAAAGCATACCTCTGATGCTGGCTCTTAGAGTTAGGAGTTCACTCTGTGAGCTCAGGCTGAAAGCTATGGAGCCAGCCTGTGGAATTTGGTCAGTACCTGCACTCACAGGTAACATTATATGGTAACATTCTCTGTCCATGAGAACTAAGTGGCAAGAAAAAATTATATCACAAAGCATCAATCATGTCATCATTCATCCAGCTTTCCTGGTAAGAGGAGATGAGACAGTAATAGGGGAAGAGAGTTTTTGATTTTATATAAGCACATTTGGTATTTTTAATTCACACAAAACAAAACATAGCTAATCTAGTACCTAAGGCTCTAGCCCTTCCTTTTGAGCTGGGAACAGAAGAACTTGAGGTTTTTTTTCTGCATGGGTTATCGCTTGCTGCTGTTTAGTTATTTCACTAGACTGTACAATAATTTTTATGTCCTCGATTTATTCTTTTCAATAAAAATCAGAAAGATCTGTTTTAAATCGTGGAAGCGTCTCACTAAAACAATTAAACATTTGATCCCACTTTGAGGCTTTTTCCCTTGCGGTAGCATGTGTAAAATCAGTTATTTGCATGTGGCAAATCAAGTTCACAGGGCTTGAAGTGAGTTCATCTCAGCTCAGAAATCTATAGAATAACTCTGCAAATACCCGTGTGTCAGTTTTCCACACCACTTTTTATGAACACAGCATACACTTTCTCAAGAACATGGTTTTCTGATGAATTGGAGTCACCTACGTGTGCTGTGTTTGTGACAGGCACATTTGCAGTTGGGGGCCACAGGAAGGACACCATTTCCTGGATCAAACCACAGAGTGCAAACATTGTGCCCTAAATAACACACTAGTTACTGTAAATGTCAGGAGAGGGAGTTTTTCCAACTTTGATTTAATGAAAGCCTACTGCAAAGCCAGCTGTTAGCACTTCTTAACTGCTTGTCAGAGGGACCCAGGGAGATGAGGAAGCCCAAAAACATCTTTTCTCTTACTTTTGCCTTAAAATTAAGAGTTTCAACAGGTGTTGGATAACGACACCAGGGGTCCTTTAGTGCTTGACTTCTTTTAGGTGGTGAATTTATAAGCTCTCCTGCAGGATACTTACACAGATCTGTAGTTATGTAAGAAGACTTGTGTTTGCATCTTGAATTCTGTCACCTGCAAAGTAAGCACTTTTGTTTTCTGGGTTCCTCATGGAGAATCCTATGAAAATAAAGAGAGAAGACACACCAAATGCTGGCTTTCTGTTCGTCACTTTGGGTATTACCATACTAATTTTAAGCCATGTGTGCTTTGATTGATGTCATCTGCTTTTTCAGAACAAAGAAACCACTTGAAGCAAGTACACAGGGAGGAAAGTATGCGGTCCTTGTTTCTGTAATTTTTGTCATTTCTAGAATGCATTAGTAAACACATGTGGTTGTTAAGGGTCTTAACCACCCTTGGGAATCCCTTTGACATTATGCTGTGAGGACTGAGGGGAGATAATCTTTCAAACGTAGGGAAAGTTGGCAATCTTATTATTTTGAAGAGGAGAAGAAAGTTTCTTCCACAAATGATTTATAACTTGAAACATGTTGTCATGTTTTGGTAAGCGCACTTTATTAATTCCATCCTTCTCTGTGGCAAATTTGAAAAAAAAATAAATGTGCCATTGCAACATAGTACTTTCTCAATAGCATATTGTACTTATAATAGTATGATGGAAGTTGCTGGGCTTGGTTTAGTCAGATAGAAAGTGGGGCCAAGTTCTGAGTAAAATATCTAATTGAATTACCTGAGGAGCATTGACAGACGAGCTTTCAGGACAAAACTCTGCTTTCCCCAACAGAAATAGGGCATGTTTAAGTCGGCCTTGCAACTCTGTGTCACTGGTTTTCGCTAACACTTTCACCAATGGCCTTTGGTGGACCCCTTTTCCTGCAGTGGAGGAGAAGGAGCTCATAAAGCAAGAAGGCTCAAGCATTATCCTACTGATTTACAGGAAATTGATAACAGATCAAGATAAATGAAAACACCTTTGAAATATAAGTCCAAAGTATTTTTTCACAGATTACCCACATTACCTCCTTTGCTGTAGTGAAAGGAGAAGGTAGAAGATGAAAAGAGCCCTATCCTCAGTCCTTAGATCAATCCACTGGTATTGTTTATTTTATCTTCTGGGAATTAGGGTTAGGTACCTATTGTCCAAGAAAGTGTTTTGCGGACAATTTTCATGTGAAAACTAAGAGTAATTGGTTGTTCTCTCCTTTCTCCCTTGTCCTCTCTGTCTTATCCACAGCCTCTGCAATTCCAGATAATGGAAGAAGGTCCTGCCTAAAGCTCAAAGTCTTTGTGAGACCAACAAGTAAGTTCCCTAGAATGAGCCTCAGAGGGTTTCTTCATTGCGCATGCTTTATCGTGTGGTGTGGTTCGGAGCGGTAAAAACTTTTTTTTTTTACTGTTAAATCTTGTGTGGTATCTGTTTTGTATATCAACATCCATGTTTTAGTTTTCATCATATTTTTTCTCATCATTCTTCATGATGCTTTTATTTAAGTACACAGCAGTTGCTAACTTGTTGTTTCTTAGATTGTTGTACATGCACAGCAAATGGGAGCAATATTGGCATCTGGATACATGCCACTGATTGTAAAACAATCTCTACCTAAATAAAAGGAAAAACTAGAGAGAAAGAAAAAAAAAGAAAGAAATGGGAGTTAAAGGGTGTCTTCACTAACATATTTGGCTGTTATCTCTATTTTTGTTATAGATAGCTGTATGAAAACTATAGGTGTTCATGATCGTGTTTTCGATGTTAACGACAAAGTAGAAAATTCATTAGAACCAGCAGGTTAGTATGCTTAGAGAATCTCTTTTAACAAATGCATCTATCTCTCTGGTGCTTCAGTACTTTTTTTCCTTTCTTCTTTGCATGTTTGCATGCTGTAGTTGTTCTGCTTTTGCCCATTGCTAGCAGTGCTAATATTACTTATCTTCTACCTCATTCCTCCAGTATCTTTGTGTAATGCATGTTAGACAAAATACAACTTTTCTTTTTTGGACATGGGTTTCATTTAATGTAGTATCCTAATAATATAGAAGCCCCATCAGAATGTTAAAATCTCACTGCATTTACCATATCCTCAGAGCATGCTGGTGAATCACTGATTCTTAAAGGACCTGTTTTCATATAAGACAGAAAACATTTCTGTTGTATATGTTTATAAAATTTTCTTTTTCTGATAGCCAGTTCTGAGTATAAAAGTAGTAAGACTACTGCGCAAAACAGCAACTAATCCAACAGACTTAGTTTTCCCTAGGAATTCACATGCATCATGGAACTGATCTAAACAACTTTGTTTTATTTCAATATTATTTTTGCTGTTGTCAATAGCAATTGGTCCGAAGAAGTATAATCACATTGCCACAAATTCCCATACGTGCTGCTCCCATAAATGTAGGCAGTAGTCCATAGAGACAAATGTGACTCCTGAAACAATGTGTGTTAAAGATAAATGCATTTCTTTACTATTCACTATCATATACCCCAATTTTCCCATTACTGTGAGGGAAAACAAAGCCCACAAAAGCACCCATGTAGGCATTTGTACTGTAGCGTTCTGTGGGTAACAGCCTATGAGCTATCCATCTGGTTATAAATTCATTCTGACCATTCAGGGCAGTTAGATTGATCATGAGAGGAGGAGGCCTTCTGTCTATCCGCTGGTCACTGGACACTGTGCCTGGGGGGCCCGTGTGTGCCCCTCGCGCGTGGTGCACCTACCTGCTCAGGATCTACACGGTTTTCTTTAATCATCTCCCACAACCATCTGAAAGTCGAAAGAAAGCAAAATTATTTTCTCTTCACACAAAGATTTGAGCCCCCTCATACAAAGATGTTTTTCCTCTCTCTCTTTCTCTCTCTCTCTCTCTCTCTCTCTGGTCTTTTTGTAGTAGGTCTTCTCTTTCTTATGGTCCTAGCAATTAAAAGGATTGGAGACCCACTTTATCCTGAGTATTGTTAAGGGGATAGCAGCCAAGGAGCCTTAGGGAAACGCACCCTGAGTAAGTGCTGCGCCTCAGGACATACAATTGCCTTCACGTTGTAACTGACTGAGTTAGGCTTTATTGGTGTGTGTGTGTGTGTGTGTGTGTGTGTGTGTGCTGCAAGCATTCTTGTCTTTCTCAGGCAGGCATCTTACCCAGAGTGCAAATGAGAGCTATGGACAATGAGCTCTCAGAGACCTTAGTGGCTCCCAGGGATCAGTTAGCTGCTTTAGAAAGTTGCAAGGAACGACACTTTAATTGTGTCCTAGAAATGTGAGAGCTTTACTGTGGCCATTCAAGGGACCAGACTCCTCCCAAGTTTGAGGATACAGGCCATTCTAGAAACTATAAGTCCAATAGGATTTCTTTTAAAGACTACAGAGTCGAAGTCTTCCTCCTGTGACTGAGAATTACTCCCAGGCCACATAGCTAGTTAGACAGATCCAAGTTTAATATTCAGATCTCTTGGCTTCCTTGCCAACATTAGTTTAAAAGAGCTTTTTTTTCCTGTTTCTAGAGGTGAAGATGAACAGAATAAGTACTTAACTTTCCTGGCTTTGCTGATAGGTCATAAATAGAGATACCAGCAGACTTAGGCAAGTTACAAATAACACATGCCCAACCAAGATTATGATCTTTTGATACATGTGTAGAATGAAGGCATATCTTCCCTACAATTATTTTTCCAGGTAAACTTCATTGCCTATCTAGAGAGCAAGAGGTTGTTAAAAAAACAACAGAGTGCATGTTTTTCTCCGGGAGTGAAGAGGCACATTTGTGAATGAAGACATACATTGAGACACATTAGGGAAATTATATTTAAATTCTACTAATGATAAAATACAAGACATTAAGCATATTTAATTATCTTTTGGTTAGCCAGTTCTCTTTTACTGAATAGTCAGTGCCCCCAAAATCTATGGTGAAAGCTTCCAAAATTATAACAGAATGTCCTTGAGGGTGTACATGCGTGTATGTGTGCACGTGTGTGTGTACATGGATGTGTTGGAGGATAGAGCATAGGTGTACTGAAGGAACACCTGCTCTTTGAATGTCATGGCTATATTTAAGTATTTGCTGGTAAACAGCTTTACTAAAAATGACACAGATTAAGCCACCATTCCTAGCAGTGTAAATACAATAACAAATTTGAGTGCTTCACTTTATTCCTTAGAAAATCCAGTCTGACCTGAAGTTCTTCCCCTGGCTGGGTGACTGTTTACCTTTACACACCTCTGCGAGTACAGGCAGACTGTGATTCCAGTGACCCCAGAAGGATCCCACTGCATGTTCTCAGCAATATGTACTAATTCACCTGTCTTTGGAATGTATTTGTCTTTTTTGTTTGCTTGCCTACTCTGCCTGCCAGTTTCCTATCATCAGGGATGCAGGATGATCTCAGGGAAGACGTATGATTACATCACACGCTCCAAAATATCACTTGTTTCTCTCAGTTAACCATGGAAACCCTGTGTGGTAGAGTCCTGTAGCCAGGAGACAAGACTTGATTTGGCTTCTGAAGAGGAACATTTTCTTCTTCCAGTCCATGTTCACTGTTACTAGAGTTACAGATTCTCTCATATTTGTGTGTAAGTGCCATTGGAATAGATATGGCTTAGGAATTCCTCTTTAGAATCTTGATAGTGCTCAGATTTACCTAAATCATAGCCACTTCCTCATTTCAACTTTAGGGGTCACAGAGTCTTCCATCATTGAGGCTCTGACTTAGTCAAACGATGCTTTTTTAGAATCCTAATTGGAGAACATCCTGTTGCAGGGACAAGAGAAGAATCATGATGCCCTAATTTGTGGCCTGGGTTTTCCCTTTTGAGAGCACGATGGGATGTATTCATTTATGGCTTAGGAAAAGGCTAATTCTAGAGATGGCCAATGAACAGTCAGCCTCATGCTTCACTTA
>PVJX010030405.1:0-22069 GCA_004027295.1 Dolichotis patagonum
AGTCTGGAAAACAGCCACGGGAGACCAGGGGTGGGGCAGGGGATCCTTTCAGAAGTGGGGAGGTCAGGGGGTCACGGGGGTACGGACTCGATGGGGACTGTGGGACCCTAATGCCTTCCCCATTTTCTCATTTCCAGGCCATAAGTTGAGAGCTTTTTCTCTGCCATCTGACAGAGCTGCACATTGCCTAGGAACAGGCCAGAGCAAAGGAGCCAATCCATCACAGATGGAAACCCTCCTAAGCCCCGGGCCACTATAAACCTTTTCTCTTTAGAAGATGATAACAACTCAGGTATTTTGTTACAGTGATGGAAAGGTGACTCACACACTGACACAAGTATATAAATATCACCCAACTAACAGAACTGGAAAGGGTAACCTTTGCTTAACTCTGTTCTTCCATGTCTTCTCCGTCACTGTCATCTTCACAATAAAAGATGTCTCTGAAGAGGAAAACTTGCTTGGGTGCTGCAGGAGTTGGGATTTTGGAGCCTTTTTTCTCCATCTTCTTTTGTAACTTTTCTTTAAGCAAAGGTAGACTAGTTTCATACAGGTAGTCAATGATCTCTATGGAACAGAAATTTAAATCTGAAATTATTTGTATAGCATCTCTTATCAAGGTCAAAGCCTATAGAATCCCACCAATACCATGTGCAAGATCTTCATAGTTTGTTTATATTCTTATCCAATCTTTGAAAACATATCCTATAGATGGACACTATTTTTAACCCAGTTTTCAAACAAGGAAAGCAAGACATAAAGACTTTCAGAGACATGCCCAGTGTCACGGAGTGCCCCGGCACGCACACCAAGGCCGTCACGGCCACCAAAAGCAGAGCTACTTCATCACTCTTGCTACAGCAGTGCTGCTGGGCAGACCACGAGAGACTTGCTGTGAACTTTTTTTGCTTGTTTTTGAGACAGTCTTGCTATGTAGTTCACGCTGGCCTTGAACTAACTGTGGAGCCCACACTGGCTTCAAACTTGTGGCAATCCTCCTGCTTCAGTCTCCCGTGCGCTGGGATTACAGGTGTGCGTCACCATGCCTGGCGTTGTGCGCTTGTTAGAGAACAATCCAGGACTCTAGATTCTGCCTGGAGATTAGGATTTGGCAGGTCTGGGACGAGACCAAAGACTGTATACAGATTTCTGACAGCTTTCCATACTGCTCCAAGGGTCTGAGTTTAGGCCTCCCGCACAAACAAACCACTCAAAACTGGTTACAAGAACTGGGCAGCTGACACTTCGTGCAGTGATGTGTTTGGCGGGGCACATGTATAGCTCGGTTCCTCACTGAGGGGGTGACTAAGTGCCCAGCACTGCGATGACCACATTTTCCACGTTCATGATCTCAAGACAACCAGCACGTGACACTGAACCCCATATTCTCAGCCGTACAGCTACTTAGTTAGGGTACCCACCTGGGAAAGTCTTTTTCTGCCAAAAGGGAACACAGGCAGCTTTCAGCTTATAAAATTTAGTTTGAACGTAAGATGGAGGTACATCACTTTAGAAAGGAAAACAATAAAAACAGTGTCATTAGAAGTTCATCACTTCACTACCCACCACCCTCACTACTTGTGCAGGACGCACACCTGCTAAGGGGAGGTCCATTGACACGTTTAGCTTTTATATACTGGATGGAAAGTCATCACGGCCATAAATGTGATAAAAATAAGATACTGATGACAAATGACTATCTATTATGGTTCAAAAATGCACATGCAAGGAGGAGTTAGGGACATAGCTCAGGCGTACATACGGTGTGCCCACAGTGTGCAGGAAGACTTGGGTTAACAAAAAACAAAAGCCATAAGAGAAAAAATCAGTAGTACAGGAGAAGTTCAGTTTAAATTCAAATGACTTTAAGTTACTAGTCAAAAGGCAAAGCGTAGGAGCAGCTAAGGCCCGCTGACGCTGGGCTGTGTGCAGCTCGGCCCCAGAGCGGTCACGCACAGCAGTAACCTCCCCGCGCGCTCCAGCTGCTCTGCTCCCCGTCTCCGGGAAGCAGAGGTGGGGAGGAGCCGCGGAGCTGCTCCCACTCCCTGCAGATAAGCGCCAACCGCTCACGACTCAAGGGCAGATGCTGGCAGATTTTGCAAAGTTAAAACAAAATAGCTACGATGTTTTAGAACATTTTCAAATTAACAATAGATGGCTCAGAAGCAAGCCATTTTTTTTTTTTGAGGCAGGTCTCGCTATGTAGTTCAGGCTAGCTTTGAATTCTCTGTCAGCCCAGGCCAGCCTCAAAACTTGCGCTGACCCTCTTGCCTCAGCCTCCTGTGTTAGGGTGACAGGCATGTGCCACCACCTCTGGCTGGTCAACCAAGTCTTAAATTTTTCTAAAAGTAAAAATCACTAATTTATCTGGATACTGTTTAACAAAAACTTGACTTTTCCCCTCAAGAATTAACTAGTGTAGTTGTTAAAATGATCAGAGTGAGTAATTCAGTTAACTGCGTGGCGTTAAAAGAGGACTGCACTCTCCTGACCTCCTCTTCGCAGCGCCCGCTAACTGAGTGCACGCCATGTGTCAGCGCCAGCCTGAGGGGCTCACGTGTCACCTCCCGAGTCCTTGCAGAGGCCGTGGTTAGGACATGCAGACGACACCAGGGCTCAGAGACACCGAGAGAAGAGTCCCGAATCGGTGCCGCTCTGCCCTGTGACGAGGGCCGGGCTTCAGGAGATGACGGTCACCACGCTGAGCTGCTACAGCTCGGCAGCTGAAGGGTGGAGGTGCTGTTCTCAAACCCTGCCCAGCGATTCACGAAGGACGCTTGAAGGGGCTGGAGAGACTGGACAGTAAGCTGCGCCCAGCCTGTTCCAGTTTGCTATCAAAACTGAGAATGCGCTGCCTCTCAAATGTACTGGGACAGATGCTGCGACCCCCATGGCACATTGTAAGTGCGATAATCAGACTCCGGGACCTGTTTTCGGTGGTGGTGCCAGGGATCCAGCCTAGTGTCTCTCACACGTTACACCCCCAGCCCCAGTTTTAAAACTCTTAGTCATTAGTAATAAAAAACAAAACACCAAAAAAATCGTGCAATCTGAAGCATGTCAAAAGGAATACAAAAACCGGGGCTGGGGATGTAGCTCAGTGGCCTAAGCGCATGCCTGGCAAGCTCAAAGGTGTGAGTTCAATCCCCAGTACAAAACAAAACAAAAAAAAAGGAGGAATACAAAAACCTAGCGGAAACATCACGTGTGTAAAAAGTGGCTCGATACTGTCCAGGGAGGGCCGTGTCCCAGGAGCACTTCTCAGGTGGGAGCTGGCGGGGGCACGGTGGCGTTAGCCACACCCCGCAGGGTGTTTTACTCTGCGTTATATCGCATTGGTTCTCTTGCAAATGCCGTGGATTTGAACTATCCCTCATCCACACTTCCAAAGCAGCAGTGTGAACTGGGTCTGATCTTTAAGATTTGCTAGGTGGTCATTTATTAAAAGCCATTTCTCCTGTTTCGTTAACTGAACGTTAAACAGTGCTTTTACCCTATGGCACTAGCGAGATCCTCCCAATCTACTTCATTAGCATCTTCCACATTTATTTCATACAACCTGCAAGAGAAAATACAACGATTTCAAGCACAAAGCAACCTACTGGGCCTCTCCCTGGACTCCGAGTATCAAGAGCTGGGAGGGACCGGCACCCTCACCGTACACGTCCAGCCTACCCAAAGTCATCCCGGGGTCTCAGCATCCCGGGGTCAGGAGCTAGACATGAGCAGGAAAGCCACCTCTGCATGGGACGCAGACGTGCAGTACTCGGCATTTCCTGCTCTGTAGGTGCTGTGGCAGGACCGGCAGGAACCCTCATCGCCACCCAACAAGGTCAGGGTTAGCCCTGCTCTACAGAAGCGGTCGGGAGAGACCGGGTCATTGGCTCGACATCTCCTGACACTGGTCCCCAGGTGACGCCCACCCCAGATCTGCCAGTCCAGCCAGTCTGGCAGCAGGGTGGACTGGGTAGAGGTTAAACCAGCCGGCCGGACAGAACGAGGCCGGCACAAGGCCGAGCAGGAAGCTGCACCAGTGGGCAGGTGCCCAGAGTGTCTCTGGCCTGTGCTGTTACTCGGGCGACATGGGGCAGACACGAGTGACTTGAGTTTACCCGTTGGGCCGAGTCACCCTCGCCCTCGGAATAGAGGCTCCAGGGAGGAACTCGAGGGCAGAATCAAAGCCCCAGCAATGCGGTGCTGACAAACTAGCGTGGCTGGGCCGGGGCCCTGTCTGAATGAGCGACCTCCACGTCCCAGTGGACAGAAACAAGGCACCCACAGGAAAAGCTGCGTGGGGAAACGCCCGCATTGGTCGAGTGCGTGGTAACATTGCGCGTGCTCTGATTCCTGTTCCCCTCCCAGTGACACCAGGAGGTCGCTGGCTTCTTGTCACCACTACCCTCACGACAGGTGAGGAGGCTCGGACTTGGAAAGGTGGGTCATGTGTCAACAGCAACATGGGTGGAGGGCGCTGGGACACAGATGGACCCTGGGGACGTCACTGCGGTCTCTGCTGTGCCAGCAGCTCTTTCTGTTCAGACAGAAAGCCAGCATCACTTTCCACTGCCGTACCTCTCGATCAGGTTGATTTTGGCCCAGAGAGCATTGATTCCACGGTATACAAAGCCACCGTTGGTCATCCTCTTGGTTAGAATTTCCGTCCTACGACAAAAGAAAGAGAAATACACTTTACTTTTAGGGGTAGTATCTGTTACAATTTCTGGAATTTTTCTCATCTAAATTGCTTTCATTTAGAAACAATTTCTCACTTTTTCAACTCATTTACCAGCATCAAGAACCTAGTATTAGTGGGAAAAGTAAAGAGGAAAGGAATAAATAAAACAACAGAAAGTTAATGATTATTGAAACTACATGGCTGGGTATGGTGGTGCATGCCTGTAATTAGAGCATGCAGGAGGCTGAGGCAGGAGGGTCACTGAGTTCAAGGCTAGCCGGGACTACATTGTGATACCCTGTCTCAAACAAACAACCCCAAAACTGAGTTCCACGTATCCGTTATTTATAAAGACAAATGGACATGGCTCTTGTTACCATTACGAGCTTTTGGAATACCAAGGAGAAAAAATCTAGTAACATGGCAAAGGATCCAATGACTCCTCTAGCACCTAAAACTAATGCCTAAAAGAAAGGTCTGCCTGAAGTTCCCAGTAAGCATTGGCCCTGTTAAAACAGAACTGTTTGTCTTTCTGTTTCCCCCGGAAGTGGAGCCCCTCCCACTGAGGCTCCCCCACAGCCCCTGCAGCCTGGCGTGCAGAGCCCCGCCCCACTCTAGGCGCTATCTGTCTTCTCTCCCTGGGCACGGCCACTAATGAACCCGGGCTGGGGATGCAGCTCGAGGTAGAGCTCTTGCCTAGCATGTGTGAAGCCTTTGGGTTTAGGCCCTGCAAAGACAAAACAAAGAAACAACAATAATGAAAACATGAAAGAGCCCACGTACCCTAAATAAAATTGAGAAATACATATGCAGCATAATCTAAGAGTCTAGTTCTAATGTAAAATAGGCCTCTCCTCTGGGTTTCGTAGTTGATGTCCAAGGGTCACTAAGCCCCGAGGGGCATGGGACGTGGGCTGAGAGTGTGCAGAGCCACCGCTTCAAGGAGCCACCCCCAGGGCTCCCGGCGCAGCAGGGAAGGCGGTGCAGACAGCGCAGGCCTGCAGCGACTTCCTGTGAGTGGCCTGGCCGTGTGCGAGGCCCGAGTGCCCCTTCACTCCAACGCTGCCCTGCTCCAGGTGCAGACAGAGAGCTGCCCAAACGGAGGGCACAGTAAGAAGGGCAGAGGGACATGGGCCGCTGAGCTTGGAGCTTCTCCTCTGACTTTAGTTTCACAGAATTTTTTTTTCAAATGGTGGAAACAGATAACCACTTTATTCTACTAAAGACGCAGAAGTGGAGTCAAGAAATCAGAGCGCCTTTCAGAATTAGAAAGGTTCAAGTTCTTTAAGAGGAGGCCGTACACTCTGTGTACCTGTGGCCTTCAGAGCCAGGTACGTGCTCTTCCATCAGATGCTGAGACCGAGGCGGCTGCATAAATAGGCCAGAGAGGATCCCTGCCGCTTTGGGGCGCTACATGGGGGTCACGGGGGTCACGAGGCCTCGGCGATCGCAGCGCTCTACCCACCCCACGCGCATGACAGAGACAGAACGCCTGCTGAATTTATAGAAGAGGCGTTAAAACTTACCACTTCGGGCTGGGGACTTAGCTCAGTGGCTTAATTGCCTGCCTGGCAAGCTCGAGGTTGTGAGTTTGATCCCCGGCACCAAAAAAAAAAAAAAGAAAGAAAGAAAACAAAAAAAACTTACCACTTACTTTTGCACTGCATCCAGTTTCTGGTCTCCACCTTGGCCTCCACTTCTACCCACGAGATGCCCTTGTAGAGTTTTTCCCGAACGATGGACAGGCGACTGTCAGGATTTTCTTGGAGTTCAGAATCCATTTCATTTAACTCCTGCGGAGACATTTTCTTTAGAATCACTTCTTCGACAGCCTTGATGAGTTTCTGGGTTTCTGCCTTACTCCAAACACCGTGGTTTCTTCCTGCAGATATAAAAGGGTGACCCTGTAGTGGCTGATCTATTTGCTGTCCAACGTAAGATTAAAAACAGAATGATACATCGGACACTTTTCAGAAGACAGCGGGCAACATCACAGTTACAGAAACATAAAATGACCAAATTAGGTAGACACAACGACCCTGAAATCACTGAGGCGGCCACAGAGTCTTTTTAAGAGCCGAGGCCAGATGTTTACGCCCGGGAAGGAGCTCGGTGGTAGAGCGCTTGTGCACCATGTGTGAGGCCCTGGGTTCCATCCCCAGAAAGGAGAAAAGCCCTTTCTTACTTTTTGGTTTTAACTTTTAAAAAGTTGTCCTTCCTGTTTCTGAGTGAATAGAACTCATCTCCCGTGGGGCACTGCAAGGTTCCCATTATGTCATGGAGAAAGTAACCCAGTGACTTCTGTTTTATGTGCGTGTCTGCCTCCCAGGAGCCCCTGGGATCAGATCACCAGCCACAGGGATGGCCACACAGGGCCGACACGACGGTCCCTGGGAACCCTGGGCCACTGGGGAGGAGTCAGCCGGTCCTTCCTCTCTATAGACGAGCAGGAAGGCCAGGCTGGAACAGGCCAGAGAGCGCAGGGCAGTGGTACGCGTGGTGGTGCTGCCTTCGCTCGGTAATGGTGTGGATCGATGCTGAAACATGCATCCAACGTTCCAGGAAGGTGGGAGAAAAAAAGACACCCAGAGATTCTGCTTAAATTCAAGTGTTTTGCTTTGCTGCTTGGAAACCGGAAGGAACGCCGCACCACACCCCGTGTGGCTAGAACATGCAGCGCCCTGTGCTGACGGTGACCCCAGCTGCGGGCCGCCTTACTCCAGCAGTTTCGGGTGTTTTGATGGAAAGAACAGAACCGAAGAAACTTTTCATAGAAGCGGAGAAAAAAGACCGGAGGGAGGCTGCCCACACTGTGTCCAGCATACCCCTCCCAAAGGTTCTCCAGGCACCGTAGGCAGTCACCTCCTCCACCAGCTTCCTGGGGACCAGATAACCACGTGGCAGTCACACTCATGCTGAAAGTGACTGAACTGGGCTGCGGTCAAAACCCGTCTAGTGAGTTTTACTGATTGCAGGAGGAAGTGGAAGCCACTGAGGAAAGACTGGCGTGTAGAGCAATGGCCCTCTCAGAAGACAGGCTGTGGGGGTCTGGGGACTCTACCCCATGGGGGCGACCCGGCCTGCCACTTGCATTGCACTAGGTGAGTCACTTACTGTTGCGGATCTGGGAGAACTTGAGGGCAACAGAGAGGCTGCTCCGGGCCACCAGGGCCCCAATCTTCTTCCAGTCATTCCCGTGGAGGGACTGGCACGCCTTCAGCTTCTCAGTGTCCCCTTCACTGTATCTAAGAGGGAGGGCGAGGTTAGCCCACTGCAGTACCCACAGTCAGGAAAGGCTGAATGCAAAGGACTCGCTCCGGTGCTCACAGCGACCGGGGCTTGGCCACTGCCTGTCTCTGCGCTCTGCGGCAGTCGTTCCTCCATCCACCCACCAACCTACCCAACCACCCAATCCACGCGTCCATCCGTTATCCACCCACCCACCCACCCACCACCATCCGTTCATCCGCCCAGCACTGCAGTTCAGTGAGAACTATCGATGGGTCTCAGCGATCTCATAGCCTATTGTGCCCTCATGGCCTCTGTCCCACTCCCCCAGAGGGTGACAGCAGTGGTGCCCCTCCAAGACGGTGGCCCAACCTGGGCTTCAGGCCTCTGCTCTCTCCTAGACAACGCTACGTTTCCCCTGCTCCCATCGGTCCTGAGTTCTGTGCTCTGTCATTTCCGTAATGCTGACAGATGACATTCCCGTAATGCTGACAGATGACATTCTATAAACACGAAACGAACAGCCTAACCCAAATATGTCACTATGCCAGGAGTTCAATATGCATTAATCCCACATAAAACGGAGAGAAAAGCACCAAAAAGGCACTGTAATGTTAAAAATGGAATCCAACAATAGGTACTTTGAATATTTAAATGGAGCAAGGCGATCTTCCTAACACCCTGAGATTCCTTATGTGGGTGGGGAAGGGGTGGAGGGGAGCACGGTGGTTCCTGTTACTATAAGGGCGCTGGCAGAGGAGCCACACTCAGACCCAGCCATTTCCGGATGTGACCTGCTAGTGAGTCTGAAAATGGGTCTGTAGATGCGAGTACTTTTTCCACAATTACGAATCATGGGAATAAGTAAAAAGTAACACTTGCTAGTAGTTTTCTTCTCGAGCCAATCAAGAGTCTAAGATTAACAAAACAAAACAAAACAAAACAAAACAAAACGCAAGAAAGAAAATAAGAAACCTCAGAGGAGAACTTGAAGATCTTGAAGTCAACTGAAAAGAGGAAGTAAAAGAGAGAAATTAATTGCTGGGCATGGTGGTACACACTCTTAATCCAGCACTCTGGGAGGCTGAGACAGGAGGATTATAAATTTGAGCCCAGCGTGGGTAACTTAGAAACTGAGACCTGTCTCAAAATTTAAAATTTTAAAAAGGACCGGGGCTGTAGCTCAGTGCAAAGGTTCAACCACCAGTCTGCTTTACAAAAAAGAAATTAACCACGATAACCAAAACTTAACACTTGTTACCATTTGTCTGGATGTCCCCCAAAGGCTCACGAAGTCATGGGAGCAGGCTTCTAGAACCTGTGACTGATTCATGGTCCAACGCTGGGATTATGGGTGCGAGTGCTACACCCACCCCAGAATGGGTAGCCCACACACAATGTAAGTGACACCAAGAGTTTTCTCTCTGCTCCTCCTTTTTTCTGCTTTTATTGCTTTTGGTATCTGCCGCTGCCATGAACTGTTGTCCCTCTGCCACTCCACCCTGCCTTGGAGCCAGCTGATTATGGGCTGAAACTTCCACAAACTATGAGCTAAATAAACTCCTCCCCCCCTAACTTTGGGTGTTAGGTATTTTGTCTTAGCAATGAGAGAAAAGTAACCAACACAGAATTTGGTACTAGGAGTGGCGTCACTGCTATGACTGCACCTGACCATGTGGTTTAAGAGTTTTTGGGAATGGCTCATGGGAAGAGTTTACAAAGGTTCAGAGATGTGGCACAAAAAGAGGAGAGCTGGAACACCTTAGAGGCTGTTCTATATTGGAAATTCTGGTCAGAGCTCAGAAGACCAGAAAACCAGTAAGGTCCAGGCTCAGACGGGTTCTGGAAAGAAGGACTGCACTGGCTGTTGGAACCCAGATGATGTGTGTTGTGGCTTGGCAGGAAACAGGGTCTGTATCTGTCTGTGTACAACAGTTTGTGTGCATTCTCAAAACCCAGGTGGAAAGAAAAAGTTGAGGATTTAGGAGTTACAAAAGGGTTATTAAAGGGGTAGAATTGGCCCTTTAAGACACAGACTGGATACACAATCTGGTTTCACATGTAAAAACCTCAAGTTTTACTTCTCAGCTAGTGCTGTGGGTATTTTGATTCACAAAGTCAGCAAAAACTAGAGCAAAGTGCCACCGCTGGGTGTGTCACCTTCTTACCTCCCTTTGTAATTGTTGACATCAAATATCTTCTTTGCTCGATAGTACACAAGTTTCCAAGGCCGCGCGATGCCCTTCCCTAGGATCAGAAGGGAGGGAGTCAGAGAGGCGCCAGTGTCCTAAGGATGGGCATAGGGGCCAGCACAGCCCAGGCACGACGTAAGCCTTGGGCTCCGTGTGGCTGTGGAAGCCCAAGAGCCAAGCCACCAGTTGCCCTGGAGACCTCTGTAAAACCTGCGCTCAGGCCCTGGATGCTCTGGCTTCTGCTCTACCAGACTCTTGGAAAAAATCTTCTGAAGATGAAGCACCTTTAACATCATCTGATTTAAGAGGGAGGAGACACCAAGGCAGGGGACACATGCCAATGGCTCTCCATAAAATTAACAACTCTTTCCAGACTAAGCTCTCTCTTCCCTACTCTGCAGCAGAGACAATGCATCCGCAGGCTGCCATCCTGGTTTCCTTCCTGCATTCCAAGGCACAGCTGCAAAACTATCCTCTTTAAATCTCAGGGACTTTTTCCACTGGAGTCCTCCATCACCTTCTAATTTTTCCATCAGCACCTAGAGGAGGGTCCAGCCAACCCCACACCCTGGCCCCACTTTGGACACCCTGGCCCCACTTTGGGAGACAGTGGTGTGTGGAATGGGGGTACAGTGCACAGCATCCACATAAATTAAGTAATAAAGAACAGCATGGGAAACCCCAACCCTAAATACTGCCGAGTGGGAAAGGCGGAAGGTGACCCTTTTTCTTTTTTGTCTTTTTGAGACAAGATCTCTATGCAGTTCCAGCTGGCCTCGAGCTCTCAGCAATCCTCCTTCCTCAGCCGCCTGAGTGCTGGGATCACAGGTGTGAGCCACCAAGCTGGGCCCTGACTTTCACGAGACCCATAAAAGCACTGTGTCCTGGGGACACGGACACACTGCAAACCCCCCGTGGGGACTGCCACCCTGGGAGCGGCAGAGGGTGGCAGCGAGTGGACGCCTCCCAACTCACCGATGTGCACCCGGAACGCGTGCTTCCTTTTCAGGTCCGTGATGGCGGCCTTTTCCTCCGGGTACCTGTCTGTGTACAGCAGCTTGTCTGGGTTCTCAATTCCCGTCAGGGCAAGGAATTCTTGCACATTTTCCTCTATCTGCTTATTTTCCTTGGCAGAAAACTTGCCAAATCGAATAGCAATGCCTAGGGTTGAGGAGGGGAGGAGAGGAGCACGCACGGTCAGGAATGAAGAACCGCACACCCACGGCTTCCAGAACAGCAGAGCCGGATGGTGCTGCCCTGCAGGGGAGCCCAGCCCATGCAGGGACACTGCCACCTGGGCCTGACTTGAGTAGCTGGGATGACAGGTGTGTGCCACCACACCCCAGCAAAAAAGCTATCATTTTTCTATCGAAAGTGATACATTCATTTAAAACCCAGACAGCATGGAGAGAAACGTTTAAAGAAGCCCCCTTCCTGCCTGTGCCACGGCTCTCTCCAGTGACTGTGCAGAAAGACGGAGGCTCCAGGTTTACCCTGGGTGACAGAACGCTGTGAGCAGTGTCTGATGTAAGGTCCGGGTCAGAGCTCAGAGAACAGAATGCTGACAAAAGAACAAACGGTAAAGGGTACTGCTGGCTGCTTTTAAGATATTTACTCCGAGAATCGGGACCAAAAAGCAGAGCTGAATAATGTGTCAATTTTGCTGGTAGCATGAATGGACCCACCTGTAATGTTGGGAGCTACAAAGTTAGGCTGAAGAGAGTTTGGCTGCTGAAAGGATTAGAATTAAAAAGAAGCCAAGTATTTTGCACAAGGTGAACCCCACAAGGGTACCTCAGGAGTCACTAAGACCTCGATCCTTTGAAGGCTCCAAGGTTCAGAGGTGAAACTCTTAGTTTGAGAAAACAGTCCCAGGGAGCCCAGCTCACTCAAGGCCAACCAGGAAAGAGTCTCCTGGTGTTCACTCAGCCATCCAGGCACTCAGAGGCCGCTACAGACATGATGCAAGGTGGTCTGGCTACTACTTGAGCAGGCAACAGACCGTGGCATCGATGTGGTACTGGCTTTTTGGGCATACAGAATACAGACTTGTGGGGTCAGGAACGCTTCCCCCCAGACCTCCGAAGATGGGCTGTCAGGAGGATGTCCACGAGTGCAAGGTCAGCCAGGACAACACAGTGAAGTCAAGGCCAGCCTCAACTACACAGTGAGACCTGGTCTTAAAAAAAAATAAAGAGGGCTGGGAGGCCAAGTGTGAAGCGCCCAAGAGAGGCCAGGAGGGTTACAACTGGCAAAGCTGTAGGGTCAGGGCCACTCAAGCCCCCTGGAGTTCACCTCATGCCACAACTGGCCTCAGAGCTACAGAATTCAGCATCGGCCTCGCCGGGTTTAAGCCTTCCTTTGGTCCTGGTCCTTGCCATCCGCCTTTTCCCTTTAGGCACAGCGGCGTTTACCTGGTGTCCCTGCACACTGAGCGTTTCATGTGATTTTCACAGGGGCTCACAGCCAGGAGCTGCCCTGAACTCAGAGGCGGCTCTGGACTTGGACTTCTCCGCAAAGATGGAACCCTGAAGACCCTGGTGGCTGCTAGGGATGGATTAAACGTATTTTACATAACCAGATGGCTGCGAGTCCTTCGGGGACAGAGGGCAAATCCCAAACATTCACCCCAACTCACATGTTCAGACTTGGGACTTTTTGATTACGGATCACGGGGGTGCTGTAGTTACCTTGCTGTTAGGAGGTAGGGCCTGGACAGTGAAGTGGGCCACTGCGGTGTGACATGGAAGGGTACATTCTTGTCCCCGGCTCCTCCCTTCTCTACTTCCCGGCCATGTTGGAGCGGCTTCCGTCTGCCAGGCCCTTCCTGCCTCGGAGTCAGTCAACCACAGATTGAATCCTCTAAAACTTTATGTTGTGGGTGCTGGGCAGTGTCCCAGTGACAAGAAAGCGATAAGGACCCGGCTTACATCGATGGCTTTTTCCTAACTCCAGTAAGGTTTTGAAAACGTTCTTGTGACAGTAAATCAAGGAGAGTGAGGCCTTGAGCCCACCTTCACTACAAGAAGTTTCTGTTCAGATTGACACGGTGGGGACAGAAACTACATCTTGTCCAAGTGAATGCTGTTAACCTGACGGTTTTAATTTTATTTTACTTTGTATCCTTCCTAGCACCTCAACACGTTCCTTCCCCTTTTTCCATAACTGATTTTCTAGCCTGGAGTTCTCTGGTCCCTTTGTTCCCGATCGTCCCTGCCTCCCTACCAGATGTGGCCCAGTACGAAGACAAACAGGCGCCCCGCACTGCTCAAAGCTCTGGGGCGCAGCTCTGGGCTGCTTGGTGTGGGTCTCCTGATCCGAACTGCTCACTGGACCAGCTGCGCGCAGGAGACCGAGCTGGCCCTTAGCGTGCGCATGGCTCACCTTGCTCCTTAAATTCTTTAAACCGCTCCAGGTCATCGCGGTACATTCGCTTGATCGTGGTGGCCGCCCGTTCCTTTATGTCAGGAATGAACTCCTGCAGCTGCCTCACGGCAGAATGCAGATCCACGTCTGCGTCATCGGGGTCCCTCCCATCTTCGGTTGCCAGCCCTGGCGATGCACCAGCCAGCGCCAGATGGCTTTCCTCCGAGCTTCGAGGTTCTGACCTAGTAAGGAAACCTGGTTACCATCAACTATTACTTGACCTAATAGAAAAAACTGGGTTCACATTAACTATCACTTGATTTAACAGCTTTTAAGCTCATTTCCTAAATGATTCTCCATAGAGTGTTCAAGCTAGCAGGGACGCGGAGTTTAGTCTGTGAGTTTCAGACTCTTTAATCTGATTTGTCTCTTGGGATACACGTCCCAGCCAGCCTAGAAGGTAGCGCGAGGCCCTAAGCACTATTTTCACTGCTTATTGTTTGCTTCCACTACTATCTCTCATTTTTTTTGGTTTTCATCCCTCCAGAGAATCAAGCCCTTTCAGTGAGTTATACCTTATAATATGATCGTCAATAATCAAATCAGTACTCTGGGTTTTTCATAGTTATAATTGTTTTTCCTACCCACTCTACAGACCTCTTTTTTCCTTTAATTTTCTGTGTCTCCAGCCTTAGGCCTCCCCCCATTTTCTGCCAGAGGTCTAGGTCTGCTCTTTGGACGTCCAGGCACATTACTGAATGTCTCAGAAGGGCACTAGAAAGATTCTATGCACCGGTGTAAGCAAAGCATGGGCAGCTTCCAAGGGTCCCCCTGAAAGCGAAGCACCACGGTCCCAGCACAGTCCTGCTCTCTGAGCAGCATCCTGAAAATGTCCCCAAGGAGACAACACCCAGGATGACGCAAGTGGCCCACCACTATTACCAACGCCACCTGACACGGCCTCCATCAACTTTCATGTGAAACTACTTTAAGTCAGGACCACCGAACACATCTAAAGAGCCTGCTGAGCAAAAATGGGGAGAAAATCTGTCCGGAGTCCCAGGAGCTATGAGATGAAAGCAGCTGGTAAAAACCCCTCGTGTTACCTCACCCGACAAAGGACTTCAATGCTATGTGCACGAGCTCGCCCTCTTACCTGGGCACCTCTCCCAGCCGCTGCCCTCCGGGGACGGCCTGGCTGCGCTCCGCCTGGGCTTTCTCCTTCACCTCCTCTTCAGTCCGGACCCAGCCGCCTGCTGCTGGGTCAGTGAGCGCGCTCTCAGAGTCCCCGCCACTCGCCATGGTGGCCAGGACAGACACGCGCTTCTTCTTCTTAGTGCTGTTCTTTATCTCAACCTTTTTAGACACATCACTGCCTTCTGCGGCCCTGACCTCACGGGCCCCCTGCGACCCTTCGGAGAGCACGTGATCAGGACTCGTGGCCCTGGCCGAGGCCCCCTGTTCCTGGGGACTGGACAGTTTCTTCTTTTTTTTCTTAGGCTTGTTTTTATCTGCAGACTCTGGAAGCTCTGTGATTTCACTGTCTTGATCCCCGGACGGCAGGGAGGGCCACTCCTGTGACTGTGGCCCCCGCCTGGGTTGCACGTTTCCTGCGGTCGAGGCACCGTGGTCTTGCTTTGAATGAACGTGTGGGTCCTCGGGGTTCTCACCATGGACCCAGACGTTGTCACCACATGCTGCAGCGGTGCTTTCGACAGACGCGCGCTTCCGCTTCTTAGAACGCTTCCTTATCCGGGGGGACCCCTGGGCCCCTCCCAGCACATCATGGCCTTCTCTGGCCACAACCTCGTAGGCCCCCCGCAGCCCTTCGGGGAGCTCCTGCTCAGGACTCGTGGGCCTGGTCAAGGTCCCCCGCTTCTTCTTTTTTTTCTTAGGCTTGTTTTGATCCGAAGACTCCGGAAGCTCAGCGGTTTCACTGTCCTGACCCACGGACGGCAGGGACGGCCGCGCCTGTGACAGTAGCCGGGGCCCGGGTTGCACCCTTCCTTCAGTCAAGGCATAACGGTCTTGTTCTGAATGATCATGTGTGTTCTCCGAGCCCTCACTGTGCACTGAAAAGTTGTCGCCAGCCACGGTGGCGCTCCTCCTGGCCACACGCTTCTGTTTCCTAGGACTGCTCTTCCTGGCTCCGGATTCCTGGGCCCTCTCCAGAGTGCTGCTGGCTTCTGCGGCCCCGACCTTGCGGACCCCAGGCAACCGTCCCGGGGGCTCACACTCAGGCCTGACCAAAGCCTCCAACTCCTGGGCACCAGGCCTTTTCTTTTGTTTCTTAGGCTTGTTTTTACCAGCAGGCTCTGGTAGCTCTGAGAAGTCACCTGCTCGACCCCAAGATGGCAGGGATGGCTGCTCGTGTGACTGCGGCTGGGGCTGGGAGATGGTCACACGCTGGGCTTCCCGCGTGGCACCCTGGAACGTGGCTTTCCTCTGATGGTTCTCCTTCCCCTCCCCCCTAACCCTAAGGCACACTTCTTCGGGCTCATTTCCGCTGGAGGTGACAGCGGCACGCAGCTTGTCTGCTTTATGCCCTTTGGCGGACTTGCGCACATTGCTCACGTCGACATAAACGACATCCACATCCTTCCTGAAATTCTTTGGCATGTTCTCAATATTTTTTTTATCCACAAAGGCGTACATAACACCCGTTTCCCTGTCCACCCTAAAAGTACTGCTTCTCCCCTTGTTCTGTGCAGGAGGGGTCTTTGCACTCTTATTGCGGATTTCCAATTTTTTCAAAGGGGAAGAAATGAGAGGCTGCAGATCGTTCCTCTTCCTCTGAGTTATTTGAGGGTGGTCACCTGCCACAGAGGCATCTCTGAAACTTTCGCAGGCATGTTTCTGCAATCTTTCTTTGTAGGCTGAGTAGTTTTCCTTGTCAAACACGCGAGTGTGGATTTCAAATCTGCTACATTCTTTTTCCATTTTATGCCTATAGCGAAATGTGACAATAGTTTATGTTTTCGCATTTTAAACATTAGTCTGGGGAGGAGGGAGAATCACAGCAAAATGAAACTACATGACAAATGATAAACCTAGAGTCACGATTATAAATTTCACACTGGGTTTTGTAAAATGCACAGGAGGATCACTGGAATCCACTCCCTCTGGGCCCACTGGTAAAGACATACTTTCATAACAAATTGTGCTTCTCTTTTGTAGCATTTAGCTCAATTTAAAAAATAAAGCAATGACTTAACCAGCAGTTTAATGTGTGCTTTGCAAAAAGGCAAATCGCGAAGAGGAAGCCAGTGTCTGCCTCACGCCATCCACCTTGTTCCCGTCCCCCAGAGCCGCATCCCTAGCTCAAAGCACAGGGGGCTCCCTCATGGGGCAGCAAGTAGGCAGGGACATCAACTGGGGAGGGGGGGTTCTTCGCAAAAGAGGGTGCACATACCTCGTCAGTGTCCAATACACAGTGAAAATGCTGCAGTACATAAGGCTCTGGTGTTCATACCCTAATATGACACATGCACTTTGGAAAATATGTAAAAAACGGTTTTGCAAACACATCATGTTCTTGCTTTAAAGTGCTTCTCAGTTCAAATTTTTAGAGTTCATGTATCTTTGACTAGGTAATACACTTACATGGCTCAGAAATCTAAAAGGCCTACTCTTAGTTGCTTTCTTGTCACTGACATAGTCCAATCTGCAGATGCTGTCTCCACTAACAACAGATCCTGCAGCTTGTAAGCCTGAATGCTATGCACATTTCTGGCAGAAAGCGTCCCATGTGTCCTGGGTAACAGGTGGCAGCTCTAAGACCTGTGTTGCTGGAGAGAAGGGGATGTGAAAGAACATCTGAACTGCCAGGCGGGTCCCTCAGCCTGGACACCTCACCTTTAATGGGGGCACCTAGAGCTTTGGGTGAGACCTTCATCCCTGACACCGCCCAGCTGGGATCCACCACAGACGCAGGAAGGCCACTGCGTGACCTCAGCTACAGAACGGGCGAGCTGACGTGACTCCCTATCCAGAGAGGGTCTAGCAGAACGGGCCCAATGCTTTCTGTAGCTCCAACTCCTAGCACTGCGCATGGCCCTTAAGAGCTCGATAAATTTCTTTGCTCTCCTCCAGCTGCTGAGAAAGGCTGGAGAAAAAAAATTCACACCTAGGCAGATGAACAGCACTCTAGACACCTGGTTCCTGACTACAGCTGGGAACTCAACACTGGGAACTTTTTCTTTAGAGTTGTGTAGTCCCTTGGGACTCACAGTCACGAGGCTAAGAAGTGCTTGAAATTCGGCCAGGACAAGCACATGGTGTAAAACACACACTGCATTTGGAAGACTTCAAACAAAGAAGAGAAAACATCTCATTAATAATTTTCATATGCTGACTTAATATTGAAACAATATCAGGGCTGGGGGTTTAGCACAGCAGTCTAAGTCCCTGCTTGGCAAGCACGAGGTTGTGAGTTCGATCCCCGGCACCAAAAAAAAAAGAAATAATATTGGGTACTGGGTTAAGTAAAATACATTCCTAATTCTGCCTGTCCCCTTGATAGCTTTTTATCATGGCTACTGGTGAATTTGAAACTACACGTGCAGCTTGTACCATTCTATTCTTCTTGAAATAGTAATTATTTCAAATTTTCCTTTACTGCATTTGGGATTCAATGTATTTCCTGTACACAACATATGGGTGGGTCTTGTTTCTTAAACCATCCTGCCAGTCTGTTTCTTTTGACTGGTGAACCAAACCACCTTTACGTCAAAGAATTTCCCTGGGCCGGGGATTTAGCTCAGTGGCCTAAGTGCCTGCCTGGCAAGCACGAGGTCATCAGTTCGATCCCCGGTACCCCTCCCCCCAAAAAAGAATTTCCCAACATGATTCTTTCTCTCTAACCTGCTGCTACGAACTTGCCTACAACAGCACACCTCAAGACAAGAAACAGCTGTGCTCCCAATCAAACACAGCTGCTTCCATCCTCTCCTTCTTGCTCCAACAGAGTGTCCCTCTCCCTGAAGGTCCTTTCTTTCAACGCGTGTGCTGACCCCAGCCCTTACCAGCCCTCAAGACTGACCTAGCTATCAGCTACCTCCTCCCCATCTCAGCTTCTCCCTTCTGCGGTGGCTCCTGTGTAGCGACGCTCCAGTAATCTTCGGTCTTTTCTACTTAGGAAATAAAAGTAAAAACCCAACCATCCTCCAACCCCAAGTCCCACCCGGTTATTCCCTTCTGCCCTTCACAGCAACATTTCTTGAGAGAGAAAATGCTTTACTGCCTCACGTTCCACTTCTTTTTAAGGTACTGGAGATAGAACCTGGAGACCTTCGACCATTGAACTACATCCAGGCCCCCCCATTATTTCAGCTTTTTGTTTTGACACAAGATCTCGCTAAGATGCCCAGGTAGGACTCGAACTTGTGACTCTCCTGCCTCAGCCAGCGTGCTGAGATGACAGGATGTGCTGGGCTCCATCCAGTCCCTAACCTACATCTTTGTAGCCTCCAGCTCCGCACTCCCCGGGGCTGCTCTAAAAATGCCTGTGAGCTGCCAGATGCTAGATATGACACAGTTCAGGATCCCTTAACAGCGAAGAATAAAAAAAGATGATTCTTTTTAACTACTCTTACCTTCCATCGGTTTCTTTCTTTTTTTCTGGTAAACACCTCGTGAAGTTATCCTTCTGGCTTTTCCAGCTCAGGTCAACCTTCAAAACACACAAGCATTCTCTACAGTTCTTCCATTATTCTTTTGTTTTTTAAAATCCCCCCATCTCCTCCCCCCATTATTCTTAAAATGAAGTCAAAATCCTTACAACCCGCCAAGCCCCCTCCCGTCTAACCTGGTCTGGCTCACGTCTGCCTCTGTATTCCTCCTATGTGGGCCTCACGCACGCTGCCTTCTCTCATTTCCTAGAATACACCACGTTCCTTCTCCCGCCAGGTACTTTGCAAAAGCAGCACGCGCAGCCCCGAATGCTCTTTCTCTCCGCTGCCCCCGTGCCCTTGAACTGGCCTCAGCATGAAACCCACCTTCTCCGGGGCACCTCGCTGAGTCCTTAGCGGGACCCCGTCCCCTGTTTACATAAAGCGCTTCCCGGCCCCCCAGCCCTTCCGGGGCGCACTATCCGCAGCTGAGACGGGGCCTGCCTCCGAGGACGGGGGTTCTCGCCCCGCCCGTCCCTGCTCCCTCGGGGTGGGGCCTCGGCCCTGCAGGGGACACGCGTTTCTCCCCACCAGGTGGGGACACACACTTCCGCCCTGCAGGCTCGGGGCGCAGGCCGGGCCCGGCCTCTCTCACTATCCCCGGGGAGGGCTCCGGTCCTGGGAGGGGGAGACCCGGCTCGATGGGAACTTTCCATGCTTTTAGTCCCAGAGTCCCGAGCCGCAGTGCCGGGGAGAGGCGACCCGCGGCGGCAGCTGAGGCCGAGGCGCCGATCCCACCCTGGAGACCGCGGGCCAAAGGCGGTGCCCCGGGAGACGAAGGCGGCCGCCGCTTGGCCTCCACATGCGCATCTTACAACAGGAGGGGTCGTAGAAGGGCGCTTTCCACCTACCTGTGGGAAAAGGTCGCCACTTGTTCCCAACTGTAAGTGGCTCCATTGGAAGCGGAAGCGGCCGACGTCACTTCCGGGCCCCTAGGGCAACTCGCTGCCATAGCAACAGGTCCGCTGTCCGGACCTGGCGCATGCGTAGCTGCCAGCCCGGAATTCCTGGCGTTTTGGGGGCTAGGGTGAGGTAAAAGTGCTCTAAAACGAAGAAAACGCGACGCAGTTCTTTCATTGCCTTGTTAATCCACGCCTACATTCAATTTCTTCAAGTTTTTGCTGAGCTCTATCTGTGGTCTGGGAGTAAACAACCCGGGGAAGACAGATGAACAAATCAATCAAGATAATTTCAGATTATCCTGTAAAAAATAAGTAAATAAATACATAAATAAATAAGTAAATAAAACGGAGTAAAGCGATGGAGAATGACCAGGGGCAATGGATCCTACTTTAGATAGCGAGAAGGCTCTTTGAGGAGTTTTCTAAGCGAATAAGACAAGCAAAAATGTCGGCAGATGAGTGATTCAGGCTGGAAGGGGAGCTGAAAGAGAGGGGGAAGTCAGGGGCAGGCAGGGCCACCTGCTGCAGGGCCTGGTGCACATTAAGCTGGATGAAGTCTCAAAAGACCACGGAGATCTATTCCAATTCTCCCATTTCAACAAAATCTCAGACCGAACTAGCAGTAGTTCAGTGATAGTCATCTCCACCCGCACCAACCACACAAAAAGGAAAGGACTAGCCACAGATTCTGCAAGAAACTTAGCTAATGATTAACAGTAAAGATTGAGTCAGGACCTCAGGGTAGGACCATTGTGTGTACCACCCAAGCGTCTAGCCTTTTTGTGTAGCAAACATACTCTATAGGTATGTAAGAGGCAACTGTTTTTAATTCACTGTCTAACAATGTTATGGTGTAGATGTCTTTGTTGGGCAGTTGTGTTTTAGTCCCACCTTGTAAATAAGAGAACCAAAGCTTGATGGTGACTCATCCAGGGTGACTGACCTGGCCCAGGATTCCAGCGTGCTCCTTTTGTTCCTTTTACTACTCCACCATCCTGTCCTTCCTATCACCCCGATATCCATGGGAGCTGCTAAGTAGCTTTGCCTAAAAAGTGTACAACTTACTCTTCTGTGAAAGTCTTGATGTGAAGCAGACTAGAGAATCAGTAAGCTCGTGTCCGTACACACCAAGCACACACAACAGGCGATTCCCGGCCTCGGGTAAGCAGTTGGAAGCCTGTCTGGTCTGCTTCCTTAATGTAGTGGTTCCAAAGATGCTGCACCAAACACATGGGAAGTTTTTTTTGTTTTTTTGTTTTTTTGTTTTTTTAATTTGAAAGAGAATAAAACAAAAGGGGGCAGTACAGAGCAGATCAGAACAGGACAACATAGGCAACACAGTACTTTACATTAAGTCAACTGGACATCAACAGTAGCTAACACCATATCTCTGCTATAGTTGAGCATAGTTTCAAATACAATAATGTCAAACATAACACAATAGTATAAAGCCATGCATAGAGTGAAAGAATTACAGGGCTTTCTGAACTGAATAACAGAAAATGATCAATGGGTACTATAATATCTCATTTTCGAAAAAAAAATTTTGTTTGAACTATCACACATATTCAAATTCCAATAAGACACAATGTGATAGAACCAACGGTAGTAGAACAAAAAAAGCATGGTAGGACTTCTAAGAAGGATGATATTAAATCAGCAATAGCTGTCATAATGTTTTCTTCAAAACAGCTGTTCATATCATCACATATGATATAGTCAAACAAACAGGATAACACCATTCCAACTGATGATTGAAAACTTTGAAAGACTTCAAAGCTATGAGATGGGGACTCATGCTTACCATAAAGTCTTATATACTCTTATCAAATCTCATACTAGGGAGACTATATGGTATTAACCCTTGTGAGTTTGGTTTATTTCGCTTAAGAGAATGGTCTCAAGTCGTGTCCATTTATTTATAAATATCTCGATGTGATCATTCTTTATAGCTGAGTAGTACTCCATTGTATAAAAATGCCACAACTTTTTTATCCATTCCTCAGTTGATGGGCACTTAGGTTGCTTCCAAGATCT
>PVJX010030406.1:0-22023 GCA_004027295.1 Dolichotis patagonum
GATAAAGTTAAAATTCGTAGCAGGGCTAAGATGACCTTTCTTTCTCTAGATTTCTTGCTATTTCACCCTCATCTACCCCATTTGTGCTCACAATAGTAACCCTATGAGGTTTTTTAATCCCCAGAGATTTCTGAAAGTATGATATCACCCTTTGTTGTTTCACCCCATCTTCCTATTTGGTTAGATACCCTTGCTACTTATTTATATGTTTTTGAGTAGTATTTTGCATATCTACTGTCACATTTACCATATTTCTTGCATTTTCTTGGTTGTCTGCTTTTCTAGATATGTAATAGACCTCTGTGAGCTTAGGTACCATTGCACCTGTTTTGGTCATCCATAGAGCTCCATATCCACCACCATGCTTGGTATAGAGAGGGCAGTGATTGAATGTATTGTTTTCATTATAGATATTAAGATTAAATGAGCACTCAGATGTGTCTTTCCAATGATGTTTTTCAATGTGCTTAACACTGGAAGTTTATCTCCTTGCTAATTTATCTTAACTTTGTCCCACTTGGACCTTTGTTTCTTTCTTCTGTAAGTTTCAAAATGGCATTTGATACTAAAGCACTAAAGCTGTAACCATAAAAGTTAAGAATGGAAAGTGCCCAAAATCCAACAGAATACTGTTCATGGTACCCAAGACCCAGGTTTGCATCTAGAAAAACCCTTAGATCACTTGAGTCTTTAACACTTGAACTAAGATGTGTCTGTTTCAGACCACGAAAGAGAGAAGGCAGGCATCAAAGGAATGTGATATTTGTAGGCATACAATATGGATGGTAGTTTTCAGATAAAAAGTGTGGTGACAGCATAGACAGTGTCTGGGCAGTCATAGGACACTGAATGAGGGAGAGGGAGAGAGAGAGAAAGAGAGAGAGAGAGAGAGAGACAGAGAGAGAGAGAGAGACAGAGAGAGACAGAGACAGAGACAGAGACAGAGACACAGGTCTCAGGCTACTAATGTAGGTGCCACCAGCAAGTGTCACCTCTTAGATTTTGCCTGGCCCATTTCAAAGGTCAATCTCATGTTGCTCTGAGATAATAGGTAGAGGAACAAGACATTTAATAGTGCTTTGTTTTCTTTACTATGCAGCTTGCTATTAGATAGAGATCAGCCTGGTATAAACTCTCAGGATACATTATTAATGTTAAATGGTTAATTGTACATTCTTCGAATTTTTTTGTTTTGTTTTGCTAAAGGGAATCACAGAAATACCAGATATTCCTCTATATTTACGGAACACATACTTACTCAGTTAACATGAAATCATCCTCTGATCTTGTTACTTCCTTTTGAAGAATACAAATCTGAGTTTCTGGGCCATGCTTGTCCTGTCCCCCTTCTCCCTTCATCATCGCAGTTGCTACAGTGTTTGTGCTGCTAGGACAGATGTGTAAACTATGCATGTTTTGTAGAAGAGAGTCTGGGAGGTGGGGAATGGACAGAAAGACTGGATAATGACCAGAGTGGATTTACCCCATATTTAGTCTCACTTTCAGTGATAGCGAGGGTGATACTTCTGGAGTGTATGAACCAGCTGGTATTAGCAAACGTGTGAAGATCTGCCGATGGAGGAGGGGGCAGAGAAGGTTTGTGGGTGTGTTTCAAAGTCTGTTGGATGCAACTGGTTTAATTTCCTTTGTTCATCTGTTTCAGTGTTTGCAGCAATTTGAGAGGGTGTTTTCTCCCCCCTTTAGCATATTTGGTGGAGTCTTCTGATACTGTGTCACTCATGAGACTGTCAGCAGGATGAAATGTGCATTCCCTTTACACTGGGAAACCTCTTAAAAGTCAGTGCAGAATACAGAGTCTAGTTCTGTTTGGGGCTGTGTTTAGAGCACAGAGATGGAGAAAAAGAGAATCAAAGGGAAAGATGGAAAAATGTAAGTAAGAAGACAGAGCAAAAAAGAGACACAAGAGTCCAACAGACAGTCAGAGAAAGGAAGAGAGACAGATAGACAGAGATACACAGAGAGGAGAAAGACTCACTGAGAGACATGGAGAGCCACAGCTAGAGAAGATGGAGGGAGGGAGGGAGGAAGGGAGAGAGAGAGAGAGAAAAAAAATTGCAAAAAATGAGAATGTGGAAAAGCAAGAAGAGAGGGAAATGGGAAGGAGACAGAATGATAGAAAAGTGAAGAAAGTCTGGAGTACTGGAGGAGAGGAAAGAAAAAAGTGAAAAAGAAGGAGAAGGAAAGAGAATTCTTTATAAAGACAATCTTTTTATTTTGACCTTCCATAATATTTTGGTCTTCAGGATTATCCATATATGCATACATTTTTACTAACAACCCAAACCCAGGAACTGAATAGCAGTTCTTCAAAGCAATTGCATGCATTGAAACAAGAAGGTGAGTAAAAACAAGTCATAAACCACAAAACTGTCTTTTAAAAGTCGATTATAATTTCTTTTCTGAAAAGCTATCTGTGTATTGATTTTCATATACTAAAATCAGATTTCTCAAAGTGGTATCAGTGGAGATAATTTCCTTTGGAAGAGTTGTAAGTTCTTAAGAACCTGTCTAAATTGGATCTTGTTCATCTAGGCATTTTCTGGACACCAGGAGGTGCCAAATTTGCGGGTAAGGTCTAGTTAAGGTGATTTTGTTCACAGTGGAGAGAAAATCACTCAAGATAAAGGAGAACTGGATAATGATAATGTTACTCACAGGGATGTACCACTAACAATAGGCACAACTACCATGGGGGCCCTTGCTTCTTTGACTGATGCTCTAGGTAGGAACTCACCTCTTTCATCTTGGCTCTGTAAAGACTTGTTGGTGGCTATATTGTACCACTCAGCACATTCTCTTTATGAATCTACCCTCATGCCAAGTTCCTAGATGCTCTGGACTATGCCTCTGTCTTCATATTTCCATTTCTGATAGTGCGCAGTGCTGCCTGCTAAGCGAATATGATGACTTAAACTAAACTGGAATGTGGAAGAAGAAAACTTCTCTCTTCCTTCCATTTATCTGTTGCAGAACTGAGACGTAGAGTAGATAAATATCTAAAGGGATTTCTGGGAGTACTGTAGTCATCTTTTGTCAGACACATGTCAGCTGAGTTTGAAAATTCCACTATTAGTCTTTGTTTCTTAATGTGGGCACCTGAAGAGTGTAAAGCCATGAGAAAAGTGTGCTTCAGATGACAGTCACATCTACAAGTCTTTACTCAACAAAGGCCATTTTGATCCCAATTAAATGCTTTCTACCTACTCATATTTGCTAGTTGGTATCCTAAGCCAAAATCAAAGTCAAATAAACAAAACTCACACTTATCCCCTCTATTTACACGTGGGAGTACCATAAGTCATCTTCAAAAAGAAAAGATATCAAATTTTGCAGTTAACTTTTACAAATGTAAAATAGATTCAACTACTCCATGTGATCCAACAACCAACTGGCTAAAGGTTTAACTTTATTATAATGCTAATAGAAAATCATGTTTGGGGGCTTGGTACACTCTTTGATTCATATGTCTCTTGGATATTCAAGAGCATGTTATAATGAGATCCTGGTGAGTAAGGAGGGGCCAGAATTTCTTTTGACAAAGGGTACATTACTTTAATGAGATGGATGGGGAAAGGACGAGGTGACATTATGCATGTAAATAGGATAGAGGAGAAATAACACTGTTGAATGCTATTTGAAGGTGCAATATTCCTAAATGGAATGTATAAATTTTTTCTGAGAGGGTACTGAAGATTGAACCCATTGTCTACATTAGCTACATCTTCAGCCTTTTTAATTTTTATTTTAATTTTGAGACAGTCTCAGTAAGTCACTAAGTTGCCCAAACTGGGCTTGAACTTGATCTTTTTACTTCAGCCTCACCAAGTGCAACGATTATAGGTGAGGAGTTTTCTCAGTGTTTCCTCTGTTAATTAGCACTTTCTGATTCTATCTTCTTCTTTGCACCTACATTGGCAAGTGAAACACTTCTACTCCACCATACCAAAGAAATGTAAAAAATAGCTGGTAAGGGCCAGTTGATGATTCACTAGCACATACACTAATGTATATGTGTTACATTTAAAGGTCTAGCATAGCATTGCTGCAAAAACATGGCTCCTAAATTGTGGTCTAACAATAGGTAGTGGGTACTCACTTTAGCAGCACATATACTAACACTAATCAACAGTTAGAACTTGGATAAATTCCCTAACTCTTGGGTCTTAAATTTTGTCATTTATAAAATTATTAGATTGGGTTTGATAGCCTCCATGTTCTGCCCAATTGTACAATTCTGTGATTCTAGATTAGGTTGATAGTTTTAGAAACAGAATTATTTTCATTTCCAGAGAGACTTCCATGTTTAATGTGTTGGTTGCTACTTTGTGAATGTAGGTTTTACTTTTTTAAGGAAATACTGACCAAACAATAAACAATTTTTCTTCTTGGTTTCCTATATTCCTTCATTCTTTTCTCCATTTCGCTCCAAAAAGCACAGAAGGGAGGAGACCCAGTCAGTGGCCCCAGAGATCCTGCCATGGCCATGGTGGAACTCAGGCAGCTGCACAAAGAAGCAATTTGCCTGCCCACTTGGTAAGCACCTCTCTCCCTCACAAGCCTGGAGGAGACCCGGTCAGCGTCTCCTGTGAGCCTACCCGAGCGTGGCCCGGGAATCAAATATCCCAACCCCTCTCCCCCTGTTAGCAACTGGGGACAGAGGCCTGAGCATCTCTTGGGAGGATGACTGTATGCAATATAGCAAATATGGGGGATGTCCTTCTATCTTCTGTTGGAAAGCAAATGTTGGTTTTACTGTTTTGTTTCATTATGATTAATTGTTTTACTCTATTCAATATTCTCTTTCAATTGATTTTATAATATTCTGTCTTTGGTTCGATTTTACTATACCTAATTGGCTAGACAACTATTGTGAAGATAACGAGATATACTATGGTACCTATTACTGTTATTCTGGTATTCTGCTATAAAGTTCTGTATCAATTTCACTGCATTGTCTCCATTGGCTTTGTTCTGTCTTGTTCTGTTGTATTTCTACTACTTTAAAAATTTAAAAAAAATGCACAGAAGATAATCAGGAGGAACGTAAGAGTCCTGATACTTTAAAGCCACCTCAATTTTTGGTTTATAAAAAAAAAAAGAAAAGAGCGGTGAAGAGAAAAATATATACGCATTGGTAGCAGAACAAGAAGACCAGCATTGTCTACTAGGGAAGGGAGCTCTGGTTCCTGAAGTTTTAATAAAGACTTTAGGAAGAAAATATTCCCAAAGGAAGTTTTTCCCCTTTGGAATGTCTAGAATAGTATTAGCTGTTCTTGTCTTTGTTTTTCTTCCCCTATGCTATATCAGAATTGATTCGGAGAAAGGATTGCACCCAGAGCACATAATAAACATCTCCAGGTGAGCTGGGGAGGATGGGCAGGAGCAGGATGGGGATGAAGGAAAATCAATTGCTTGGTGCTGACAACTTCTTTTTGTAATAACAATATTCTGCCACATTGCATTAGCAGCACTTTGCAATTGTATGTGTTCTTGCTAACAGGCTGTAAAAGTGTAATCATATGAGCACTGAATACATTGTATTAGTGGGGATGTGTGCTTTATTATACCAGTATGGTCATAATGTGTTGCTTAGTGAAGTGAAACTTATCATTTTAGGGAAAGAATATTTATTATTTATTTGTTTGTTTGTTGCATTGTTGCCTTCTGGGAAAGCTGCTTGTTTCGGTTGGGGGTGGGGATTATTCTCCTATTCATCTTTGTCTCCCCATTCTGTATATCAGAGCAACACGACCCTGGAAGAGGGATTTTAAAAAAACTCACCTAGCATATCAACTTCTCAACCATCTGAGAAAGCAATGTCTGCATAGATTTCCAAACACTATTTGTAAAGCTAATATGATTGTTGCTGCAAAGTGTCTTCTGCAAAGAAAGTTGAAGGAACAAAAGGGGAAGAATTTCACAGTTGTGTGGGAATGACTGTGGATTGAAAAAGCATATCCCAAAAGATATGCTGAGAAAGATGCAGCTAGAATTATAGACAGGATGAACCAGGGAACCCAGGATTATTGAGGATAGATTTTGTGGCTTTAAAGAATTTTTCTAGAATTTAACTATTTCTACCCATTTTTGCAGTTTCTAGATGGGGGCTTCTCTGAATGCTTGTAACATAGATTGTTCTATCACCCGCTGAATATATAGATTAGACATTGAATTGGGGTGTATGTGAGTATGTGTATCTCTCTGTGTGTATATGCCTTCTTCCTAGGGTGTAAGTTTTTGAATCCAGGGACAAAACCTTAGGCAGCTCTTATTCCTCTCAACCTGTTGTTACACTTGTCTTAAAGCATTCAGCAACTAACTCTGGGTTGACTCATCTCAGTGAAAATTGAGATCTGGATCTGTACTTACAGCTTTTTGTTTGAGTTGCTGTACACAGTGCTACAAAGTGGGTGGCCTAAACAACAGAAACCCATTGTCTCCTAGTCTGGAGGTCAAAAGTCTGAGACTAAGGTGTCAATAGGCTTTGTTCTGTGTGAGCTGCTTCAGACTCCAGCTTCTGTGGCTTACCGGCATCTCTGATGTACGTTGTGTGCATCTTTCTGATCTCTACCTTTTTCTTCATGACATCTGTGCCCAAATTTCTCCCCTTTTACAAGGACACCAATCAACATATGCCTTCAACTGCTTATATTTGCAATGACACTATTCCCAAGTGACATGCTGAAGTCTTTGAGGCCCAGGATTTAAATGATATATGAATTTCAAGGGACAAAATTCAAGACATAACAGTATTCTACCTATGATAGTTGTTTCTAGCGCACATTTTGAGATCAGTAAAAATGTCCCATTTATATCTGAGGATGCCCACTGAGTGACAATAATCTCCAATTGTCAGGAGTTAACACTCAATACTCTCACTTTCCATGTGACAAACATTGTTCCAAGTGCTTTAGCTACATGATTTACTTAAAATCCTCATAGAATTGTTATGAGATAGGTACAATTATTATTGTCATTTTAAGGATAAGGAAAGAGGCACACAGGGTCTAAATAAATTGTCCCCAATGACACAACAGATTCAGATTTCGAACCTTCACAGTTTGGCTCATGAATTTCTGCATTAAATGTTTTGTAGTCCTTCCTAATTATATTTTGGGTAGCTCCTTACATTAATTTCTTTTCTCTTTATATAATTATTCATATTTTTTCTGACTAAGTCTTTCTAACACAAAAAAGAATGTTGTTAAACTTTTCAAGACTTGGGTAAAGTGATGCACAGAAGACATGACGTTTTAACTAATAATGTGCTATACTCAGTTCAGACTGTATCATCCTTTGCAATAGAAATGTCACTGAACACTCAACAAGGAGGCATTCTGGGACTTCAGCATGGGCTGGTGGCAGAGGAAGTAAACATCAAAATAAATGGACCATAGAGTTGTGTTGACTAAGGTCTCAACTTACTGTTCCTCATAGTATGTAGTGACTGTGACCTCTGTTCTCACTGACCTCCAAAACTGAAGTGGGTCCAATCTGCAGGATAGAGAATGCCAGGAGAAGAGTTCAGGCAAAGTGATGTTTGGAGGCCAGATAATGGAAGAATCTTGATTCTTGGCAGTTAATGAGCAGCACATGCCTATTTAGTGGTAGAAGATATGGACATAAGGGATCCTATTCCCAGAAAGAGGGTGTTATCCAGGATGGCAGAGGGGAAAGGACATATATTACACACTTATTGAACCTCTAACAAGCATCACATGATGGTTGATTGATTGATTGATTGATGTTTGTTTCATAACAAGAGCTTAGATATCACATATCACATACCCTTGTATTCACAGGTAGGGAAGAATGGAACTAAAACTTGAAAGTTGGGTTGTGTGGCCCAAATGCCTGGACTTTCATACAGTGTCAAAAGCCAGGTTTTAACACAGCAGGTTCACCCAGGGACTAGTGAGTCCATGCTGCATACACTTGGTGTCTACTGTGGGGAAAAAGGTAAGACATTATACCTGCAGATGGATTCTGCACGTATGAGTAGTCATGAATGTATTGATAACTCAAGGCTGGTACCCAGGTAACTGAAGTAATAGATGTAACTGGGGTCCAAGTGGGAGCCAGACTATTATTAGGCAGAAAGTTTTCCTCCTTGAACTGGGGTTTTTTTCAAAGCTGCCCCCTTACATACTAGGAAAATTATTATTATTAGATATCTTCTTTTCTTGTTAATACCAATAAGTCCCTCCTGGAAATACCAGGTAGACTTCACAAAAAGGCACCCTGGTTTTCTTCTTTCATGTGTCTAAACATGTGTATTTCTACTCGAGTACTGATAGGGTGCTTTTATGGTTTGAGAGCTGAGTAGGGAGGACCAGGAGCATGGATCATATGCTTTTTAGAAGGGCAATACCCGTATTCTAGCTAGAAATGTTCTGTGAGTGTGTGTGAGGTGGCAGGGGTTGAAAGGAGATATTCTTGACAATGTTCCCCATCAGCTTAAATCGGGTTCCTCTGCTTACTTTTTAGTGCATTAATCCTGAGTTCTTCAGGTTCTGAGGACATTATCATTTACAGTGAGGAAGCTGAAAGTGGGTTATAGAATGCTTTGATTTGTATCTTATGAATTTTTTCCTGCTTTATTAGAGGAGCTCCAGTATTTCTGTGCAGTTTTTCTTGGGGAGAGTTGAGGTTTTCCCTTTGAAGAAACTCCTCAGACTGTGTCCAGTGATAAAATTTAGTGCAGTCAAGACTTTATTTACCCACATTCTGATTTCCCCCATGGGATACTGAACTAGGGGATTTTCAATCAACACTGATGTGGTGAAACACTTAAATTTTTCACTGTTTTATTATTTACTTATTATTCTGTTTTTAGTTTCCTTTACTCATATATGTTTTCAGAACATAATCATTACATTCATCTTGGGAATTGGTACATATATGTATCACATCTTATAATAAAATGAAACACTTTGAAATGATTGTTTTGACAGTTCCTTCAGCACTTTGTATGTTTGTTTGCCTGAAGTAAAATGTTTGAGAAAGATGTAAGCTTCCTGGATGAATAGTCTATCTTTCTATAGATTTTCTTGCTTTGAGTCAAAAGAAGCTGTTACATTTATGCCAAGGACCAGCACTCCGTTGACTAGGTATAAGCAGATGTCTAATTTTTTTCCCATCACCTGAAACAGGCCTCAGCACAGCAGAGGTGGAAAAGGAGCTTATGAGTGCAGATAGGTGTGACTAGGCCTCCACTTAGTGACAAACCTAAAGGGTGTCATAGAAATAAGCTAATTCTGTAACGAACCTGCCTTGATGCCTTTATGCTTCCCTATAACAAGAACAATGGTATTTTAATAATCCACATAGCATTTAATTAAAATTCAGTTATCTGATGTAAATAATTTCAGTGCCCTTTAATATAACAAATCCCTGGTGTGAAATATCTAACTAATAAGAGATGACAGGTGGTCGTTACTCTGTGAGCCTCACCATCTTTCACTACCACTTGCTGTGATAAGTTAAATAACCCATCCTTCAATGTGAGAAACTCCCTAGGTTGCTCTCAAGGGAAATACAGGCACTGAGTTCCCTAGGACCAGACAAATGGTGACATCTTTAGTACGAAGGCAGTAGCTGGCAGAGATAACTGATTGCTATATATGATCTAAAGTTCTCGGTCGACATTGGCTAATTACCAAGGTTAGTAAATCCAGGTAGTACATCGTGATGATGAGGTGAAGATTTAGACTGTCCTGGGTATATTTAGTCCTACTTTGCTCTTGATCTTTTTTTTCAGTGGATAGGAAAACATCAAAAGGTGAAGACTAATGGATAGATTGTTTTGACTAGATACCTGTTGGGAAAAAATAGCTCAAAAGAAGTATCCTAAGAATTGACTATTAAAAGGCACTGATGTTTACAAAGAAAGGAAGTCATATTGTGGGAAAAGTGTTTCAACAAAAATGTATGATTTTTTTATTTCTTTAATTTTTTTTTATTTTAAAGAGAACAAAACAAAACAGAACAAAGCAAATCAGAACAATGCAAGCAATATAGGACTTCAAAACAATATTACAGGGAATCAACAATGGTTACCATAATGTCTCTTCTTTACTTCAAAATAGCTGTCCATGCTATCACATGCAATGAAATCAAACAAAACAAAATAGAATAAAACCAATCAAAACAAAAGAATGAAAGAAATACAGAACTTCAAAACAAGATAATAAGAAATCAACAATGGTTACCATAATACATCCTTTTACCTTCAAAATAGCTGCCCATTCCATTAGACACAGTAAAATCTAACAAAACAAAACAAAAGAAAACCAAACCTAACAAAATTATGAAAACAATACAAGAATTCAAAAAAGATAATAGAATACCACTTTCCCTTTCTAGGTGTTTCCTTTTCTATCGCTCTCATAATATGTATTGTGCTTTTTGGATTCCACTAACCCCTTCAGTTTTTTATACTAGGGAGGTAATTCGGTGTTCACCTGTATCAGTTTAAACAATTTCACCCATGAGCATAGTCTCCAGTTGCATGCATTTACATATAAGGGCCTTGAGATTATTCCATTTCATAGCTGAGTAGCTTTCCATTGTATGAAAATACCATATCTTTCTTATCCATTCTGTGGTTGATGGGCCAGTTACCCTTGCTTTTTTCTGGTCTTCTGTCATGTGGAACAATTGTTTTATCTTTGTTGATTTTCAGTCTATGAATTTCCTTTTGAATACAGTATATAGTATATTGTATACAGTATATTGATGGGTCTTGTTTCTGGATCCACTCTCCCTGTGTTTCTTTTTATTGCTGAATTGAGGCCATTTACATTAATGGTTACAACCGGCATGCATTGGTTCATCTCTGCCCTGCTATACCCCTGCTGTTGGTCCTTCACTTTCCCCCTTCAATCAATTGCCTGTCTTGTTTGGTGATCCTCTTGTGCTGCTGTTTCTGGAACTATGGTCATCTTTATCTCTCTCTAGAATATCCTACAGCACTCTCTGTAGACTTGATTTGGTAGTCATGAATTCCTTCAGTTGTTCTTCATCATGGAAGTATCTTATTTTTCTATCAATCTTGAAAGATAGTTTTTCAGGGTACATCAATCCGGGTTGGAAGTTGTTTTCTTTCAGAGTTTGAAATACTTCACTCCAAACTCTTCTTGACTTGATAGTTTGTGTTGAGAAATCTACCATGATTCTGATTGGTTTTCCTTTATAGGTGATCTGTTTCTTTTCTCTAACAGCCTTTAACATTCTGTTCTTTTGCTGAATTTCTGGGTGTTGATTATTATATGTCTGGGTGTAGATTTATTTTGGTTATGGCTAGTTAGAGTCCTATATGCTTCACTTAATCTGCAGGCCAGATCTTTTTCCCGTGTTTGGGAAGCTTTCTGCTATTACTTCTGTAAATAGTCTTTTTATTTCATTTGTTTTGACCCCTGCTTCTTCTCTGATACATATCACTCTTAAATTATTTTTCTTTGCATTGCCTTGCAGCTGTTGAATTGTTATTTCCTGGTTCCTTATTATTTTTAAGAGATCTTTCCTTTCACATTGTTAGCTATGATCCTGTTCAAGGTCTGAAAGTCTATCTTCAGTCTTTTTCAAGTGGTTTTGCCAGCTTTTGATTGACTTATTTATTTCCTGGATATCTCTGAATCTGTTTCATGCATTGTAATTTTTTCCTATATTGTTCATTCAAGGTTTCTATCATTTTACTATACTCCTCTTTTTTATCCATGACTTCTTAAGATATGCTTAGCAATCCATTCATTACGTTTGTGATTTCTTCTTTTATCTGAGATATTATTTCTGATTTGACCACTTTCACAGTCTTCTGAAGTTGTTTCTTTATTGCAGTTGCTGTCCTCTCAGAGATTTCAGGTGTGTAACTTCCATTTTCTTCCATAACTATATCTCCCAATCTTGTTCTGTGTGGGTTGGAGGTCTGAGATTGCCTTTTGCTCCTTTGTCTTGACATTCTCCTGGGTTCCTCCCAACAAACCAATTGTAGGGTCCCAGGCACATCCCATTTAGGCTGCCCCTCCCCAATGTAGGGAGAATGGGGCAGGCACCTGGCTTTCTCTGAATTCAGGTTCCTAGGGAGGTAGCAGTGCATGGGGAAGGCTTCTTTAGGCTTGTGCAGCTACACTGAGGCTTCTTCAATAGCCAGGGGTGTGTGGTGAGGGTGCTACTTATTCTCTCAGCCTGCATATTTATACTGGGACTCCCCCAATGCCAGCAGGCACGTAGGTGTGTGTTTGATTCTCTTGGTGGGCACTGGCTGCTTGAAGGTAGCAAGCGTCTTTAATTTCAGCCTGCAGGGTATGAGACATATCTGGCTTGCATCTTGCTGCTTGCACTGGCTGCCAGCCTGTATGGTATTTTTAAAACAAATTACATAGATCAACTCTTTTAACTGCAAGATCTTTGATTGTTGCTGAACTCAAGGTGAATGAGTAACATCAACTCTACATTTTCTTGATTCCATTTAGATGTAATATCCCAAATTGGCTCAATTTGTGTTTTTCTTGGAAGTATGAAACCTTGTTTGATGTTGATAGAGGAAAAATAGCTATAAATATCTCAGGAGGACCTCAGACACTCTTGTCCCTGTGTAGGTTTACAGCCTCTTAAAAGGACATTGGACTTGGTTGAGTATACGGGTGACTCAAAAGGTTAATTATAAAGCAACAATATCATTCAAGTTTAAGAGAATGTTGTAGTAGAAACAGGGTTTAATTGTCAGGAACCTGGAAGTGTGACCAACATTCTCATGTCTTTGCTATAGGACAAGGACCACTGGAGTGCTAAATCCTGATTCATATGGCCAACCTATGGCAAGGCAGTGATGAAAACCAAGCCTACTGAAAAGTTTACTTTCCAAATACTGATTCAGCTATAAGTCTAAGGTAAATTTGTGATGCATAAAGTACATTGAGGGAAATGTCTCCTTTTTCATGAAAGATACATTTCACTAACATTTTGTAATCATCATCCCACACTAACTTTACATTTCCATTGCCTCAGTTAGTGTTCCCACCTACCTCACTGCTGGATTTGTAGCTCATGCTATTACTTCCTTTAGAATGCTGGCTTATCTGTTTATGAATGTCCTCCATTCAACACTGTGAAAACTTCACTGTTTACCTAGATCATTAGCTTTGTACTACTCTAAAGGACTTAAATTAGGATATAGTCTAAAGAGATAATACAGATTCCATCAGATTGTCTTAATTTAATGAGTCCAATTCTTCTTCCTTATGACCAGTGTTGAGAGGTTGGGTGGCCTGCATCTGCCATCCTCTCTGCTATATGGCTGTAGTCCCCAAGTCATTCAGAAGTGCTTTTGTTCATTTTGCATTCTGGCGTCTCTTTTATGCAAGAGAACCAGGTCTCACAAGAAGGTGGTTCTCACCTGGAAACCAGTGCCATGCACAGGCTGCTTCCAGAGTGGGGACAGCCACACCCAGGCCTCTCTCTGTGAGTTCACGCCATTTGAGGACTGTTGGAGGAGAGAATCAGGCCTCACCAGGAGATGATCCCTGCCTGGAAAGGCCTCACCAGGAAATGATCCCTGCCTGGAAACCATATCATTTTTATTGTTTTATGGGGTTAAGTTTTATTCTCTTGTTTTGTTTGATTATATTAAATCTGATGGCATGAGCAGCTATTTAAAAGATAGCAAGACAGTATAGTAGCCATTTTGGATTTACTATTAGCTTATTTTGAAGTCCTTTATTGTATTCATTATTTTGTTTTTATTGTTTGTGCTCTATTTTGTTCTGTTTGATATTTACTATGTCTCACAATATCTGCAGCTATTTTGAGGCCGACAAGACGCATTACGTAACTATTGCTGATTTTGTAAGGCTTTGAGGTCTATATCATTTATACTAGTTTATCTTGATTGGTTTTTTCTGTTTTATTTTCCTTGGTTTATCCTCTTTAAAATAAAATTTAAAAATATAAAAAGAAGATGACTGTAAACCATATAAATTGCAAATATGTACTAATAAAAATTGTATTAAAATAAAAAACCAAAACAAAACAACGAATGCAATAAAAGACTTTAAAATAAGACAATAGTAAATGCAAAATGGTTACCATAATATATCTTGTTATCTTTGAAATAGCTGCCCATGCCACTGAATATAACAAAATCAAACAAAACAAAGCAGAATAAAACCTAATCCAGCAAAACAATGAAATGAAACAGGACTTCAGAACAAGATAATAGGGAATTAACAATGGCTACCACCTTCAGAAGGAGATACCCCCATAGATGCCTCACTGTGTACCGTGATCCTCTGAATAGATGATCAGGCCCTAGACCTGCAAAGTCAGTGAAACACCAAACACAAGTATCAAATTGCATTTCACCTCAATAGCTATCATGGCATCCTATGTTTCTTTGGATCATGTGGTTGATTATGCGGGTTGGGGAGTGGTTGACTCTGCTTGTTTCCCAGCCCGAGCACCAGAAGTGGCTGGGGTCTGGCTGTCCCATGGCAGTGGTGGCCAGCACTGGGTGCTGGTTCACAGGGAGGACTTGATTCTTGTTAACTTCTTGTTCACTTCTCCTGCAGTCTGCAAGTGGTGCTGACTCATAGGAAAAGGCTAGGTTCTGGCTGTCCTCTGGTGACAGCAGCCTGCATATGGTACTGTTTGGCAGGGATGGATTGATTCTTGCTGACTTCTTGCTCTCTTCCCCCACAGTCTGCAAATGGCACTGACTCGTGGGGAAAGACTAGGATCTGCCTGTCCCCCCAGTAGTCCCCCCAGTGGATCTGCCTGTCCCCCCAGTGGCTTATTTTTTAAAAAAAATCTTATTTATCTCCTCCATTAGAATGAAATCTCTGCAGAGCAGACAGGTTTTTTTTTTTGTTTTTGTTTTTTTTGATTTTTTTTGTTAATGGGGATCAAACTCAAGACTGCACGCTTGCAAGGCAGGCACTTATGCCACTAAGCTAAATTCTCAGCCCAAGGGCAGACAGTTTTGTCTTTTGTTTACTCTATAACCCACTATGCAGAATGACACCTGACACAGTCAATACTTCTTGAATTAAATTAACAGAAACCTTCTATAACTGGGAGATCAAAGTCTTTTCCATCCAACAGGGTCCAGCAAGAGAGATGGTCCACTCAAAATTGGCATTTGAGAAGAGTTTTACAAAGGAAGATTAATAGAAGTATGGGAAGGGTTTTAGAAATCCAAGGAGAGATATCATAGTACCTTAGGGCTAACAAATTCAAGGAGCCATTACCACCCTTAGGACTTGTCTTAGTTGTTGAGATTAAAAAAACCAACATACAATGCTGAAGGAGGAAAAATGTATTTCAGTTCACAGTTTGTAGAGGTTTCAATCAATAGTTGGCTGGTTCCAAAACAGGGTGGCATGGCAGAGGGGCATCACAGCAAAGAAAAAATTCTTGGCAGGCAGGAAGCCACAAAGCTGCAGCCACAGAAGCAGCAACAACCTTCTTTCTGTCCTTTATATTCTATCCCGGGCCCTGCATTTGGGTAATACCATCCAAGCCCAGAACTATGCCTAACTAACCACTGCCCCACTTTAGTAATCGTGCACCCTTAATTCTAGCATCACACAATTTTATTCCTGAATCACACATGCTAGATCCAGCCACCTCTGAAAAGTCCCTCCTGTGAGTGAATGAGGCTTTGGGTGCATCTGGATATAAGACATAATAGAACTAAAAGGAAATAGGAGAAGCAGCTGTGGACAACTCATAAAGAAAATTTTATAGGGAGAAAGCGTCTACTCAGAGCTTCAATTTATGGTGTAGGATGTCTTTAAAATGTAATGCTTGGCATGGATGGAGCCAGCACAATAAATTGCATTTCATTCTCCTCCCACAATCCTGTCTGCTGGAATCTCCCACTGGCCAACTCCCATTGCTAGCAAGAAATGAAGCCTATTGATATGCTCCTCCATGGCCAGCATCCTCAGGCACAGAGCTGGATGTAAAATGTGAAAGGCTGGAATGGAGTATCCAGATCATATCCTAAAAGAAGACCACTTGATGACAGAATTGCCATTGTTTCATGGGGAGATTGAGCTGATAAAATGTGGTAGAGCTGGAAGAAGTTATGGTGTGGGTGAACAAGACAAAGCCTGGAGAAGCTATGTGGATGTTGAGCAGTGGTAGGTACAGGGTAGGTAGGGAGAAGTCTTCCTTTCTCAAGAGAGACTGGGTGTGGTGATGCATACCTGTAATCCAATACTCTGGGAGGCTGAGGCAGGAGGATAGCAAGTTTGAGCACAGCCTGGGTGACTTAGAGACTTGGCAAGAAAAGAAGGGGATATCTCAAGAAAAAAACAGAGTGCGTGGGAATGTAGCTCAGTGTGAAGGACCTAGGTTCAATACCCAGTGCCATCAGAAAAAAGTGGAAAGAAGCAAGAAAGAAAAAAAAAGGAAAGTGAACTAGACCTAGGGAAAAGCTCATTCATGAAAAGATAAGCTGGAAGTGGGATTCTGATGATTGCTGTGCATTCTACTTCAAATATCCCATAGGGTGCCAATGGCAGCAGCAAGCTTTCTTTTCTGGCAGGAGATTTTTGAAAATCTCTATAAGAAACAGGACTCTGTGCCCCAAAATATCAGAAACAGTAAAGCAGAAGCTAGGAGGTATCCACAAGGACAATGTGTGTGGCACACATCTGACTCCTCTCCATCACCTCAGAGGACATTGGGCTAGGTTTGGGGAGTAATCTTTGTGTTCAACAATGTAGAAGAGGATGAGATACTGTCCTCTTCTACATCTATCTGATTCCTAGATCAAACGCGGCTTCTGAGCAATTTCTTTACATTAGTATTCAAGCCACTCTGAGAAGATTCCAAGACTGCAGGGAATGACAGGAGGGCTCAGCATCCAGGATTCTGGCTGTTGCTAAGGGTTTGAAGCTGTGATAGTGGGTGCCAATCTGGTGCCCTGATTCCCCGCCTGCCGGGAGTGCCCTGCAGTGTCATCACCCTCCCTTCACCCCAACCAGCTGCCAGTTGGCACTCGGCAGCTCATTGGAGTCAGAGCCGTCCACTTTCCTTCTGGGTGAAGGAAGAGGGCTGCAAAAAGCCCTGGGAGCCACCTCTAGTGCCAGACGTACAAACAAAACTGGCAGAGTGGAAACAAGCTGAGAAAGAATGCAAATGTGGGTGCACAGACGGCCAGGGAAGTGGTACTCTTCATTTCTGCTTGACCCGAGGAGTCACTGTTCTTTCTGAACCTGGGGTAGAGTAGCACAAGTAGTGGTTGAAATGTCACTGTCAGTTCCAACATAGGGATGGGGCTGGAATGGAGCAAGGCAGTACTTTTACCGCAGAAAATTGCACAGCCTCATCGACAGTATGTAAGGCAATGGGAGCGTAAGCTCCATGTGATGAAAACAGAAGACAGGGGAGAGCAGCATGAATAAGAACAAAGCTCGAGAGGGCTTGGTGGCAATCATCTGGGTGGTGGCCACAGAGGGACAGGGATAGATTTAACAGCTCTGCCACTACAATTTGTAAGCAGCTGTGTGGTCCTCTAGGTAGGATAGACCTGAAAAGTAGACAGAGAATGGCTCCCTAACACAGAAAATTCCAAACTATGTAGCTTGATGGGCACAAAAACTTCTACCATTTCACGCCTCCTTCCCTGCAGATGATTCCCAAGTTATACTGGTGGAAGCTGATGCTTTCCAGCCTAGATCTCAACCGTAAGAGTTCAGACTCAAATGCTTTTTATTCAGCTGAATCTTAGCATTGTGATGCTCAATAGAGTCTTCAAATTTAACTTATCCAAAATGGAAATCAAAACCCTCATTTCTCCAAGCACTGTCTTCCTTCTTTTCCCTTAAGTGTGCCAAGTTCCCTTATTCAGATCAGATGCCTGACCATCTTCTTGGCTTCTTTCCCTGTCTGTGCCCAGTCCATCCCTAGGGCCACTTGATTTGAATATTCTGTCTCCTCTTCAACTTTATTATCACACACATTGTTTACATCTTCATTTTGCCTTGTCTGAGACCTGGCATCCTCTTTCAAGGGTTCTGTTTTTCATTACTCCAGTTTCTGTGCTGTAGTGAGAGTGATCTTTCATTGCCTTTCTCTTCTAGCATCCACATTTCCCAATAAGATTCGAGTGAAGGTCATGATGTCATTCATGGCTGTGAAGTGGGAAAGTGGTATCTCCAACAGCTGTTTAATTGATTTAGGTTTGACCATTCACTCAATTGATATTTATTGAGCGTCTTTCAGGATAATTGTCAGGATAAAATAAGATAATAGATGTGATATGCTTAGAAAATTGCATGGCAAATTCTAAATGCTCAATAAACATTGCTAGTTACTAGCAGCAGAGTAGCATTTAATTGCCTGTTGTATAAAATACTACTGTATGTGTGGCAATGGCTTCAGAAATAGAGATTCACAACATTCATACATGCTTAAGGTTCGTATAATTCCAATAGCCCTCTTGGGATTGCGTCTTACCCCAACCCATGTTTCTGACTGATTTAGTGTATTTGAAGATGTCTACAGTGAGGTTGTTAAACAAGTTCTGTGTTCTCAAGAAGCTGACAGTTGCCTGGCCCTCTCGAAGAATAAATGTAAAGATTGGAAAAGCTGACGTCTTCTTTGATGTTTTGGTGACTGACAGGTGCAGAGTGAGTGTGGTACTTTCTGGCTGAACAGCTAAGGAAAGGGTGCTGTCACTGCTAGGAGTTTTCCAGTGTGTCCTGCAGCCACCCAGAAGCTAATATGTAAACTTTGTATGTTTCCAAGGCTGCCTTCTCTTTAATGTCATTCCATTAATTGTTGTTTCCTGAGCAGGACAGCTTAGTTAATGACTTCTCTTGTAGAACAAAGTTGATTTGTGTTCTCTGAGCCCAATAAATGGTTAAGTCTTCCAGTCTAGAGTCATCCTCTTTCTCTCTAGCCCACACTCTCTCAGAAGTCTCATAAGTGTCCTCAGTGTTTTTCCTAAAGTTATTAAAACATATCTTTGTGAAATGATTTTAAATTTTGAAAAACACATAGTGTAACATTCCATTCTGTCTATAAACAGCTTTTAAAATTTGATTGATTCTAGGAAGTCAAACCTAGACTTGGTGATAGAATCTTCTATACAGTATCTTCAGATAGGTTTCCTTTGAAATCATCATGAACTCCATTTGTATGTGGAAGTTAACTTTGGCCTCTGTTACTTGGAAAACTAAAGAAAAAAACAGAGACCTGGAACTTGGATTATTCTCTAACATCATTTGATGCTCTCTGAACCTGACTTTAAGTTTTTTTTCCAGCTCTAAAACTTAAAGAAATTCATCCATTTAGATTTTTGTTCTGTATTTGAATCAGATATTTGCTCCAAGTCTGAGAAATTGTATGCCAGCTTCCTGCCGGGAGCACCCTTCCACAGCTGTGTTATAAATATCTGGGAAAATAGGGAGGATTAAATTGGAGACTTTAATAACCTTCCTCCCAGTGCCAAGGCAGTCCTGAGAGGTTCAGATAATAATATCTCACATTTCACAATTAGATCTTGAACCCATCAAGTTAGTAGTTTCAACTTTTTGTACTTTTCTCAGGGCTGATGATATTTAAGGAGTTGAATGGTTAGCTAGTGATAATATCTATTATTAATTAGATTATTCTGTATTAGAAAGCATTGTATCTTTTTATAACTTGATTCTTGGAGCACTGAGAGGCAACCTGGTCAATTTACCTTATAATTATCTAACTTTTTTTTTAAGTGGTGGAGATTCAATACAGGTCCTTATGCATGCTAGGCTACTACTTATCCATTGTATTACTCAACTTTCCTATTACCAGGACACAATACTGGGCACCCAAAATTTAAAGGAGGAGAGGTTTAATTCAGCTCATGGCTTCAGGTGATGCAGTATATGGTTAGTATGTTCCAAGGCAGAAACTTCATGGTGGGAAGGGTTAGCAGAGCAAAGCTGCTTAGTTAACGGTGACTGGAAACAGAGCAAGGGAAGCAGTACTGGAGAGGGATGGGCAAAGTCCAGACATAGCACCTAAGACCATGCCTTTATGATCCATACAGACATACTGCTTGGCTCACGCCGGAGGGAGGCGCTTACCAAGAGGGCGGGCGAATTGCTTCTTTGTGCAGGCTCCTGGGCTCCACCATGGCCGTGGCCAGATCTCGGGGTGTTCTCTGGTTCTCCGCTTGGCTCCCGCCAGAGAGAGAGATTTTAGCATGAAAGCTTTCAGTTTCTGGTCATTTAGTATGATGCTGGCTGTTAGTTTCTCATAGATGGCTTTTATCAGATTGAGATAAAGACCATCTAATCCAATTTTCTATAGAGTTTTTATCATCAACAGGTACTGGACTTTGTCAAAAGCTTTTTCTGCATCTATTGATATGGTCATATGATTTTTGTCCTTAGCTCTGTTGTTATGGTGTATTACACTTATTGATTTACATATATTGAACCATTCCTACATCCCTGGTATGAATACCACTTGGTCATAGTATGTAATCTTCTTGATGATTTGCTGCACAGTGTTTGCCAGTATCTTATTGAGCAATTTTGCGTTTATGTTCATTAGGAAGATTGGCCTGTAGTTCTCTTTCTTAGTTGGGTCCTTCTCCAGTTTTGGTATCAGTTAGTAATGATTGCTTCCAGCAACGAATTTGGAAGTATTGCTTCCCTTTCAATTTCATTAAAGAGTTTGAGAAGTAGTAGTATTAGGTCTTCTCTAAATTTCCTGTAGAATTCAGCAGTGAATCCATTAGGGCCTAGATTTTACTTTGTTGGTAGGTTTTCAATTACATCTTTGGTTTCATTGATTGATAGTGGGTTATTTAGGATTTTTATATCTTCTTGATTCAGCTTTGGTAATTCATATGTATTTAGGACTCTGTCCATTTCTTCTGAATTTTCTATATTCTTAGAATACAAGTTTTCAAAGTAGGTGTAGATGGTATTATGGATTTCTGCAGGCTTCATTGTGATTTCACCCTTTTCATTCCTTACTGTGTGGATTTGAGTCCTTTATTTCCTTTTTTTGAGAAGATTGAAAAGGATTTGTTGATGTTATTTATGCTAGGCATTTCTTAACCCAAGGAAGTAGACACATCAGGATTAATGATCAAAGCTATACTCCAAGCCCTTAGTGTGGGAGACAACTCCAGTGACTCCCTTTGAATCCAAAACAATTACTGTGACTTTGATTATTTGGAGACTCATTTCCTTATACTGATATGTAAAAAGCTGGCTAAGGTATTTCCTTCTCTTCAGTTGGCTCTGAGCATTGCAAATAAGGCTAGCAGAGGTGCTAACATGCAATCTCTGTATCCCCAGACAGTCCTGGTCCCTTGCTTTCCTACAATACAGATAAATACAGGAACGAGCACCTGAGATGTTAGAGCACATTGCTTTGGGAATGTCAACTGGGTAGAGCCTCAAGATAAAGAGGCTGTGACTCTCCAGGGCACAAGAGTTTGCATTTCGATAGCCCCCCAAAACAATTTCATTGCTACTAAATTGGATTATGTAAATTGATCCTTCTACATATCTTTATCTCTGCAATTTACAGAGATGTCAATCTTGCCTGGCCAACCAGCTCAAGTTACTCATGTAACCCCCCCCCATCCTCACTGTCACTCATTCCTGAGCCACCCCTCTTCTTTACAAGATAATAAATTCTGAAAGAGGCCTAGGATCAAGGCCTTTGTCTGCATGTCCTCATGGGGATTGGATTTAGGACCCCTTGGCTGCCCTTCGCTTGGAATCTGTCTTGCTGTTTTTACTCTCGCTGTGGGTTGCATTGGTGGTGGTAGATTAGAATTAACTTGCTGAAATTCCAATGATGTCTCAGTGGGATTACAAGTATAACTTTTTGGATTGTGAGGAAGACTAGAAAGCAGATTACAATACTTGGATGACTGAACTCGATATTGGGGTTTACAATACTTATTATGTCCATTGTCATTTGAGTTTTATAAATCACAAGGAAACAAGGATTCTGCTCTGGGGTGTCTATTTGTTACACAAAAAA
>PVJX010030407.1:0-22065 GCA_004027295.1 Dolichotis patagonum
AGCTGTTCATACCATCATACATGATATAGTCAAACAAAACAGAATAAAACCATTCCAACCAATAAATGAAAACATTGAAAGGCTTCAATGCTATGAGATGGGGACTCATGCTTACCATAAAATCTTATATACTCTTATCAACTCTCATACTAGGGAGACTATACAGTGTTCACACATGTGAGTCTGGTTTATTTCACTTATGAGTATGGCCTCAAGTCGTGTCCATTTATTTATAAATATCTCAATCTGGTCATTCTTTATAGCTGAGTAGTACTCCATTGTATAAAAATGCCACAACTTTTTTATCCATTCCTCAGTTGATGGGCACTTAGGTTATTTCCAAGATCTGGCTATTACAAATTGTGCTGCTATAAACATGGGTGCACATATATCACTGTGGTATGATGTTTTCAGATCTTCTGGGAATATGCCTAGAAGCGGAATAGCTGGGTCAATTGGGACCTCCAAATCCAGCTTTTTGAGGAATCTCCAGACTGACCTCCACAGTGGTTGCACCAATCTACACTCCCACCAACAGTGCAGAAGAGTTCCTTTTTCCCCGCAGCCTCTCCAGCACTTGTTGTTGGTAGTTTTTTCTATTCTGGCCATTCATAAAGCTTTACCTTTCCATGGGAATTACTTATCCTAATGTTGGAGGATGCTGAGCCCATGACTTGAACATAATCGTTTGACAACAAATGATTTGTACCATTTAACATGACAATTACAAGTCACAAAAATTCATGTTGTGAAAGAAATGAGTCTGAAAATAGGAGTAGCCAACAAGGGTAGTTATTACCTCTCTGAAAAAAGTGTTGGGAACTGTGATAGATTGGGAAAATGATCCTGTGTCTTTACTTACCCCTGTTTCCACAATCCCTTTGCCATGTAACTTTGCAGTGTCGTGGTGCTGCCTCTGGGCTCAGCTTTGTGCTTGCTTTTGGACAACAGGATGTAAGAGAAGACATCACAAACAGCCCATGATTGGACTGCCTCATTCTTACCATCTGCCATCACCATGAGAACGCGTTCTGGCTCTGCTAGAGGAGGAGGAGCAAAGCCAAGTCAACCCACTCCTCTAAGCCAAGGATGTCTTGGACCAGCTGACAGAGAGCCAATCACCAGATACATGAATAAGCCCAGGCAACACCAGATCTACTGCACAGCTGAGCCCAAACTGAATAATCACCCCATAGAAACATTAGCTAAATTTACACTTAATATTTGAAGCCATGGAGTTTTTCATTGGTTGATTAAATAGCATTTTGGAGGAGATAATTTAATACAGTGAAGTTGGAGATTAAGAAGTATAATCTTTCTTGGGGCATGAAGATCCAAAGTTCACATTGAAATGGATAAATTCAGCAAGTCATCTGAGAATTAACAAATATCTTTTAAAAACACCAAAATCAGAAGCTTCAAACTCTTGGCCCACCCTCACATCCAGTGTAGAGGGATATGTATGTGAAACAGCAGAAGCATCATGGCTTGTTCTCTTTGTGAGCTCATAGTAGTTTAAACTTTTCTCCCTGCTATAAATTGAATGTAAGATCTAATACTCATATTCATACTTTTAGGCTGAGAATAAACTGAGTTGTACTTGAGATTGCCCAAGATTCAGAAATATTTGACTCTGTGTATTGGCCAGGGTTCAGTCAGAGAAACAGAATCATCAGGAATGATACAGAACAGGAAATTACTGAGGTAGCTGGCTATTGAAATTATGGAAAATGGTAAAAGAAATAGGTTAAATGGCCTTGGTTTGTCTGCTTCTTCTGTGAAAGGTGCTAAGCCTGAAGTCAGATGAGGTAGGTAGAGAACAGGGGCAACAGAAACCTAAGTGCTACAAGCTGGAATTTGTATTGGCCTTTCTCTGTCTCTCCTGCGTTAGGTGACCTGAGACCCTGAAGGAAGAGGTCCTGTGTGATCTGAAATTGTGAGCATTGCTGCTGGCCCACCAACAAGATGCACCAGCAGAACCATAAAAATGTACTCCTGAGAGTAAACCAGCTGCTTCTTCACTACTACCTTGCGGATCTCCCGCAGCCAACCCTAACTAGAAACATAGAAACGGGAATTCTGGAAAATGCACTATTGGCTTAGCCAAGTTGATGCATTACAAAGCCACTAAATCTTGGCACTTATTTGAGCAAGTGAAAATTTAGGAGGAGACTAGCAAACAGCTATCATATCCTAAACTTCAAATTTCTGGATCAAATCTAGAGAGAAACCAGACACCCAGTTTCTGCTTTGTCTCAGGAAGCTTCTTGATCATGAGCCTGTCACACTGACTTGCACATAGGAAGACTTACTGTCTTATACAACAAGGTATTCAGAGGTAGGTAGCCTCAGAGAAGGCTGATTATTGGCTCAACAGCTCCATCAAGGATTCACGTTTTTCCATCTTTTTTGTTCACCATCCTTGGAATGTTGTTTGAACCCCTCAAGCTTATCTCTTCCTGCCTGTAATGTGGCCGAAACAGTTCCACCCATGAAATCCCCACATGGTAACAACCGAAAGTTTTTATTTTTGAAGCGTGAGAAAACCTTTCCCAGAAGTCTCCCTGCCAGACCACTTCTGACATCACACTGGCTCTAACTGGTTCTATGTCCACCCTAAACCAATCATCAGCAAGGAGAATGGGATTCAAATGCAGCTCCCCTGGCTATATTCTCCACACAACTTTTTTTCTGATTTTGGCAATTTGCTTTATGACACACGCTTCAAGTGTGACTTTATTAGGTCAAAAGGTATGAATAATACTTTTAAAAATTTAATGGTAAGCAAAACTGATGTTATTGACATCACTTTTACTAATGACACCTGAGGACATGACTGCAGTGTTTATATACCGTGTTGACCGCTGTATGAGTTGTGTAAGCTTCCTTGAATCACATAGTTACCCGTGAGCTGAACTGAACTTGGTTTGGCCAGCAAGGAATCACAGGAGAGATGGATGGACAGTGTCCTTCATGTCTCTGTGTTCATTCGCTCAGCATTCACTTTGTACCTGCAGCCATATCAACAGCACCAGATAGGAGAGTTCTGCAAATAACATTTATACAAGGGGAGGAATTCTTCTTTGGCCTGGAGAAATAAAACATGGCCATCTTGTGAGTCCTAAAAGGAACTCTTCAAATGCACAAAATGGCAGACATGTGCATAAGAAGGTACTCAACATAATTAGTCATTAGGGAAACGCAAATAAAAACCACAGTGTGCTACCACTTCATGACCACTAGGATTTTTCCAAAGAATGCAGGCACTAACAAGTGTAGGTGAGGATGTAGCAAAATTGAAAGCCTTGAACACTGCTAGTAGAAATGTGAAATGGTGTGAATACAATGGCAAACACTTTGAAAGTTCCTCAAAAAGTTAAATATGTAATTATCACAGCCCAGAATTCCACAGCTAAGAAAAGTGTTTGTCTATGCAAAATTTTATACCCAAGTGTTCATATCAGCATTACTTATAATAGCCAAACAGTGGCAACAAGCCAAATGAAAGACTACATGGTTGAATTGTGATGTATACACATAGTGGAATATTATGCATCTATAAAAAGGAATGAACCTGAAGATATGGACAACTATTTGGAAGAAAACTAGAGACATTATGGTAGCCACTGTTGATTTCCTGTTGTCTTGTTTCAAAATCCTGTGTTGCTTGCATTGTTTTGTTCTGATCTGCTTTGTTCTGTGTTGTTTTATTTTATTCTTTTTAAAATTAAAAAATAAATAAAAATAAAAAAGAATGAAACTTGTAATAGTATGCCAAGTGAAAGAACCTTAACAGTCACAAAGTGCATGCTTCCACCTATCTGAAATGTCCAAAATAAGCAAATTCATAGTAAAAAAAAGTAGATTAATGATTGCCTGGGACTGGATAGGAATGGAGGAATGGGGAGATACTGCTCAGCAGTTGTGGAGTTTTCTTTTAAGGTGATGAAAATGCTTTGGAATTAGAGGTGGTACAGCATTATGGATATACTAAATGCCACTGAATTGATCACTTTAAACGGTTAATTTCTTGTCATATGAATTTCTCTGCAGTAAAAACTTTTAAAAATATACACATAGAAGAAAACAGATTTTCCCAACTTTAGATGTCATTGTTCATAATAAAAGTAGTTGCTACTGCTATAACCACAGTGTGACAAGAAGACAAGCTTGAGGAATAATCTAAGATGGTAGAGCAAAAAGGTGGGAGAAACCTGGGCTCCAGATAGGTTTTTGCACTGCTTAATGAAATTAATGAAATGTACTACAAACAATTCTTTTTTTTTTTTTTTTTTTTTTTTGGTACCGGGGATTGAACTCACGACCTCGCACTAGCCAGCCAGGTGCTTAAGCCACTGAGCTAAATCTCCGGCTCTACAAACAATTCTTATCTAAGGCTATTTTTGTTGCTGGGGATTGAACCCAGAACCTTGCACATACTAACCACATGCACTACCACTGAAGCTCCAACCCAGTCCAAAACACTTTTATTTTGTGAGATAATAAACTTATCAAGAAATCTTAGGGATGGGATATTTTTCCACATGCTTTTCTTTTTTCGTCTTTTCTTTCTATTTGCTTCTTGGAAGGTGCTGAGCTTCTGAAAATTTCCCTGAATGATTCCAGGTACTCTCATAATTGTTTTCAGGCACCAGAGCTTTGGAAAACACTTCTCACTTGCAGAGAGAAGACATTTACCATGCCTGTTGTTATAAAACCCAAGCCCTGTGAGCTTAAGCATTCAAAGGACCCAGTCATTCCAGACCTCATAACTGGAGATGGGGCCAGGAAAGAACACAGCTACATTCTGTTCAGATAGTATCTACAGTCCCCAGAGTACTGGAAATTCCATAATCTGACCTTCGATGGAATGGATTTCTCTCTGTTGAGTCCCAATCTCAGTTCAATTCATTTTAATGTGTCCCTGTGTTATTGGAGGTCTCTTCCTATTCCCCTCACCACCTGTAGGTGCATGTGAACACATACACACATGTGCATGCACACTCTCGGAGAAATGTTTTTAATCTTAAAAACCACTCAGACGTCCTAATGGCACAAGTACTTTCATAATGTTACTTCAGTCTCACTACTCGCATCTCCACAAAAAACTACCTGGGGAGACATAGAAAAGAGACAGAAAGGCAGCTCACCAGTTCCTGCCCCTGATGCATGCTGGAGATCTGAGAGAAGCAGAAATACTGAGGAATATTTGACCATAGGGGTAGGAGTCACCACATCAACAGCCACACCTGTCATTCAGGAGAGGCTATGGCAGGGTCTCCTTTGCTTTCCCCCAGACATTTTCTGTGTAGAATTCAATCAATGCCTATCATTTTAATTTGGACATCAAGCATAAGAAACCCCAACTATGACTCATGTGATGTTGCACATTGAACAAAACGCCACTGTGTGTGTCAGATTTACTTCACTGGGACTGCAGTTCCTCAGTGTGGGTCTTCTGTTTATGCACGCTTTATGACAGGAAGCCAAGAACTTAAGGAGGGTGATTTACACAGTCACCGCCTAGAAATGGCATCCAGGACTCTAGCCCAGGCCATCTCACTTCATCTCCTGCTCTTCTACTTCTGTTCTCTTTTGTGGACATCTGGGTCCAGCTGCCACACTTAGTTCTCTAGAGGAATCTCCTAGCCCACTGTCCAGGTGGTCAGATGCCTCCTTTCCTAACTTTATCATTAGAGCAGCTCTCTACCACCATTCTAAGACAAGCTGCTTTCATGATCAGGCTGTCACTAGTGAGGAAATAACTGCCCTGATGTAGAAACAAATAGAATCTCCTCTAGAAACTCAGAAACACCCATTGTATCTATGACTTTTTTCCTATTTTCCAAAATACAGTCTTTCATAAAAACCATGAATACTCAGAGAGGTCAGAAAGATCTTTTCATCTTTTGGCCTTGTGCACCCCCCCATGCACATACACTTCTTCCTTCCCCCTCCCAGGAAATTCCTGGTGGACACTATAATTTTAGAAATTGAATAAAGACTTTGTATTGGCGTGTTAGTTTCCTACTGCTGCTGTAACAAATTACCACAAAATCAGAGGTTTCACACTTCACAAATCCATAATCTTATAGTTGTATAGGTCAAAAGTCTGAACACGTGGCTCAGCTAAGTACTGTTTAGAGTTTCTCAGATACAAAGTCAAGCTGTTGGCAAGGCTAGAAGCTTTTCTAAAGGCTTTTGGGATGACACAGTTTCCAAGCACACTCAGGTTGTTGGCAGCTTCAGTTCCTTGTGACTATAGGTCAAAGGTTCCTGTTTCCTCTCTGGCCATCGGGGGACTCCCACAGTTCTTTATGGGTGCCTGGCATGCTTCATCATTCTCCCCTCCATCTTCATGTCCTTCTCATGCTTCAAATCTCTGTCTACCTCTCCTGCCGCATCTCTTCTGCTTTTAAGGCTTGTGTGACCACATGGGGTCCAGGATAATATCCCTATTTTAAGGTTAGCCAATTATTAACATTGTCTGCAAAGTGCTCTTTGCCATACAACATATTATAGACACAGAAGTAACACTGGAGAGAGTGGAGTTTATGAGAGCCAGCTCACCATAGTCTACCCTCTGGTGAACGCCATGATTTCCATCCACAGTCCCCAATGATGTCAGCTCATTATAGCATCAACTCAAAGTCAAAAAAGCATATCTAAATCTCACTGTTCAAAAGTCCCACATCTCATCATTTCCATCATCTAAATCAGTTATAGATGAGGCACCCGGTATAACCCCTAAATCCAACTCCAGGGCACACTTCCTCTGCATCAGTGGTTGTGTGAAACTAAAGAAACAATTTGTTCACTTTCAATTTACAGTGATGAGACAGACACAGGATAAAAGCTATAGATGTTGTGCTCCCCAAAAGGGTGAACTGGAGGTAAAAATAAATCACTACTGAAAAACATTTCCTTAAATTCAACCAAACTCCACTAGGCTTCAAGGCATCAGAACCAAACCTGTTGGCTCTTAGTGTTACCTTCCGGAATGTTGGTTCCACGCTGAGTTATCCTTTCTTTTACATGAGTCAGTACATGTTTGTACCTGAGCGTTTGTACCACCTTGCTTCCTGTCAGCAGAATTTGGAGAAACTAATGTGTACTCTATGCATTTTGGTTCAAGACAACAGTGATTCTATTCATGGAAAAGTCTCAAAAGTGTTTGAATTGCCTGTGAATGTCACAGGCATTCACTCCATTAGAAACAAGCCAGGTCCGCAAACATTTTTGAGATAATCTCTTGCCTAATTTTGGCTTCTGCTAAACTGGCTGAGGAACAGTCTTCTAGAGAGTCCCTGGTTTGATTGCAATCATCTGAGTCACAACGTCATCCTCTCAGAGAGCCTACATGAGACTTCTCTGATCTTTGCAATCTGGCCAGGCTGAGCATTTACCAAATTATCAAGCAGTTTTGGATTTAAAGGTTCCTCCCTTGATTTATCTCTGTCCTCTCACAGTTTACTATAAAGAACAAACCAAGCTGTACCTTTGACAATTTGCTTGAAAATCTCAGCTAAATATCCAAGCTTATCTTTCACAAGTTCTACTTTCCAAATAATTGCAGGACAAAATCCTTCCAAGTTTTCTGCCACTATAACAATCATCTCCTCTACTCCAGTTTCAAAAACATGTTTCTCACTTTTATATAAGTCTCACCGACAATGTCCTCCAAGTCTAGATTTCCACTAAGTTTCTTTGTGGTAGTTAGGCTTTCTCTAAGGCAATGTAGGATTTCTCTGTAATTAATTCTTCTGACCCTTCCCCAAAGGTCTTTAATATCTATATTTCTACTAAAAATCTGTTCAAGGTAACCCAGGTTTTTTTTCTCCTACTATGCTGCCATGTCATGGGTAGTTAGTCTACTTCTTAGGATTTAAGGCTTCCTCATCTGCATAAAAATCCTAGTTTCAAGTTTTATGAGTGAGCACCCCATAGAAGGATCTGAATCATCTTTTAAGTTGAATTGGACTTTAGCTATTACCAGGTTCCACAAGAAGAATGTCATCATGCCACCCAGTGGTCACATTTTGGCCAGTTCAAGGAAGAGGAGGGATCAGTTAGGTCAAGCTGCTTGCCTCTCTTGAAACCAGGGGTGGACTGGTGGTCTCTGAGACAGGGGCCTCTTTGTCTTTTAGTCCCAGTGCTTGGCAAAATGCCAAGATCTGAAGACAACCAGCCAACAGTCAATTTTTAATTTAAAGAACACATGTCTAGCAATTACTTGGCACTGTTCTAAGTGAACACATACAATTCTTGGTAACTGATGGATGAGGGAATGAGGCATGGAGAATCAAGGAACTTGCCCAAGATTACAAAGCTTTTAAAGGTCACAAGTGGAATTTGATTTCAGATGGTATAACTCCAGATCCTCTACTTTAAACTGGTATGCCATGGGAGCAGCATGCCATCCTTCAAGCCACCTCTTCTTTTTCTTTTTATTACTGTATGTTTACAAAACATAATACTCAACATTTGTTTGGGGGAATTGGTACACATATCTAACATATCCTGATCATTTTCCATCTCTTAATCCCAGGCCACACCCTCTTACAGAATAGATTAGATGATAAGAGAAAATTATCCCCATCCCACTGCTACCAGATACACCATAAGAGAACAGACGAATAAAATCAAACTTTGAAAAGAAGGTAGAAAGCAAAGAAGTTGGGCATTGATGAGCTCAAAGTGCTGAAAGTCTAAACTTAGTCTGTTTCCGCATGTCCTCTGTCTCATTGCCGCTTGAAGTTGGCTTCCCAGGTCTCTATCACCCAGTCAGAGAGTAAAGCGAAAAAGGAACCAACTGTGGGCTCCACAGAGTCAAGCCAGGCTAACCACACAGTGGAGGCCGATCCAAAAAAGCTGATGGAATCATATTTTAAAATATTGTTTTTAATTATTGTGTCTATCAGCAGGGGAGAAAGTGCTATTGAAAACCCAAGTTCACTATAGGCAGCCATTTTACCACCCAGGGAAAATTTTTATGATTGAAAAACAGATCTCTACCATGTTGCTTCCCTTCACAGAGGCTGGTCAAGGAAAGAGTAAGAAAAGACAGAAATAGTGATGCCTCTACGTCCTTCTGCTCAAGGTGAGCTCACAAACTGCCAATGCATAGGCCTGAGCTGGCCTGCAGGACTGTTTTGTTTGGCCTGCACGATGTCAGCCTGCACAGTGGTTTCTTTCCCCTCGGCATTTTAAATTAGAAATAGTTGCCAACATAGAAAAAAAAGCAAGCAAATATCCCTTGACAGATGTATTGCAAATAAGTTCTACTGTTCTGCAGCTTGCCAAAATTCTTAGTCATGAATTCTGATAAACAAAAGTTCTTAACTTTAATGAAATCTAATTCATCAATCTTTCTCTTTATGGTTGGAGTTTTGTATGCTCTGTTTTAAAAAACGCTTTATGAAATTCATGAAGACATTATCCTATGCTTGCTTCTAGAAGCTTTATTGTTTTACCTTTCATATTCAGATCTATGATACATATTGAATTAATTTTTGTGCATGGTAGGGATTCCAGGTTCATTTTTTTCCATATGGGTATCCAATTGCGCCAACACCATTTATTGGAAAGTCCATATTTTTTACCACTGAATTATGATGGGTTTTTTTTTACTGTAAATTAAGGGAATGTGTATATGTGTATATATTTCTGGGCTCCCCATTCTGTACCATTAATCTATCATTTGCAACAATATACACTGCACTCTTAATTACTGTAGCTTTATAATAAACCTTGAAATCTGTTAGTGTAAGTCCTCCAATTTTGTCCTTCAACATGAGTTTGATGATTCACTGGGCTGAATACTTACAATTGGTGTGTGCAAACAAAAACAAACAAAAAGATTATTGGGCTGGGGATTTAGCTCAGCGGCATAAGTGCCTGCCTTGCAAGTGCATGGTTGTGAGTTCGATCCCCGATACAAAAAAAAAAAAATTGGTGTGTGTATGTTACAACACAACAAAAAAGTAGATAGATAATACATGAGGGACTTGCTGGAGGTGAGAAAGATGAGATATTGAGTCGCTCAAAGAATCAGAAATTGAGCATCATAAAAACCTGCATGCAATAACATAGTGCTGCCTTCATGCACAGTGGACAGACTCCAGTTTGCCTCAGCCCCAACCATCCCTTGTTGTTCCTGTCACTGTAGCATAGGGGCCAGGGCTTCTCATCTTACTCGTGGCTCACTTCACTCATTGATATGGCTGCCTTGGTGGTGGGGGTACTTGAATTGATGTGCTAATTTCGCAAATCCTTTTAATATAGCTCAGGGAGCTGGGAAGGAGAAGGCTAACTTGTTCTAGATAATAAGGAAAATGGAAAGAAGACCAAGGGGGGCTCTTACAGAGCAGGATTTCTCAACTTCAGCTTTACTGACATTTGGGACCAGACTGTGCTTTGTTATGGGGGACTGCCCTGTGCTTTGTGGGATGTTAGCAACATCCCTGGCCTCTACCCACTAGATGCCAGTTGCATTTCTCAGCTGTGACAACCTCATAATCTCCGGACATTGCCAAATGTCCCCTGCACAGAAGAGGCAGGATTACACCCAGTTGAGAACTACTGGCCTAGATTTAGAAACAGAAACAATAGAAGAGATCTGCTGTGGGGGTTAGGACACTGGATTAGCAAAGCTGGCAGGACCCCGGTGTTCTCAGCTCCTCACTTTCTTTCATCCAATAGATCTAAAAGAGAGGGACAGAAGGAACACGTGGAGGGAGCAAGAGGGGACTTTGCAGCATGGAACTATAAAGAGGCCAAAGAGACCTGTAAGATCACAAACTCCAAGGAGCATCTTTCACACAGACCAAAATGTGAACAATGTCCCCTGGAACTGTGCAGTGTGGTAAGCCTGGATATAAAAACTATATGAAAACTCTTTTTTCCCCATTCTACCAATTCTGCTTCTTTTCCATTCCACTACACACCCCCACAAACACTTGAGTAAATAATATATTTTAGAGTAAAACAGATGGCCAATCTATCAAACTAATTCCTAGGAAATGTATTAGAGCCAGGAGTAACAAGGATAAAACCAGCAGTCTCCCCCCATGACCTCTTTCAGAAGCTCCAGGAAGACTGCGATGCTGACTCTTATCACAGCAGTTGAGGTTCAAGCCAATTTCATTTGAATTTCAAAGCACCTGCATTACAGATCTCTGTATCTGTATTGAATTCACGTTGCTTGTCTTTATTCCATTCCCCATGCATTATCTTTCCTCCCCTTAGCTTTCCTTCAGGCTTGTAGTTTTGATTAAGTTTAATAAATGAGTAGAGGCATGTGCTTTGTTCTGTAGACCTGTACCAAGGAAGTACTATACCCTACCCCAAGTACAAGGGGTGAGTTCTCATAGAAAATTTTAAAACAATTTAAAAAACAACAAAATCCAACTTTTATTCATTACCATATGCCTGTAATTCTAAACCACATCTATGAAAAAACAGTCCTCTTCCCCCAAAAATATTTTCCTGGTTTACATTCTAAACAATTATTGCAGCTATTATTATTTCAAATATATGTTAAATGTTGAATTAGTTATGCCTCCTACTGATACTGTTATTCTCACAGGTGAATCTTGACATTTTTATCGAGTTTCTGTGCCAATCCCTTTTGCCCAATCTGCTAAGAGGATTTGGGGCAAATAAAGGAAGGTATGCCTTCCTTCCAGGGTTAATCTAATACCCAAAGATAAAGGCTCTTTGCATTCTGTGTTGGAAAGAAAAATGAAATGAGGGAAATGGCACTCAGATGCCTGAAAATGCTGTTCCTACTTCCGGAATACCTCATATACAAAAACGTTATGGTGGGACTCTGATGTTGGAGTTTGCCATGGACACGTCCCACTCGGAGCATCTTCCCTGCAGACTTTGGGATTTGTCAGAATTGCCAAACTCACTAAGCACTTCTGTTCAAAAAGAATTACGCGTTTCAGCCTCATTCTTGAACTATTTTGTGTCTGTACTTAATCTTGTTGACAAAAAGAAAGCCCTGCACCTCTCAGTCATCAGGGTCCCCGATACCCCCCTAAAAGGAGTTGAGGAAGAAAAAGTCTCTTATCTTCCCTCCTGCCTACAAATGTTTGCTCTCTGGTATTCTGGGTTTTGATTCTTTGTCCAAAGACATCGGAGTATACATAACAAATCAAACTACCAGGTTTGGTCCACATTAGAAACATGAGTTTATAATCTTCTAGTGAAAATTTATTTTCTAGGGAGTAGAAAAAAACTGAGAGAAAAAAAATCACTGAGTATTAGTGATGTAAGCAAATCCATATATTTATTCTCAAATCTTGAAAACAACCTTAATCTCAGGGAGGTTAATACATTCTTATCCAGAGCCTTCCCACCTCTACCATCTCCTCCTCTCATCACATGTGTATTCACTGTAGAATCTCTTTGCATTTCCCAGAACACACCATGCTCTTACCCAACCTTGCCTTGGCACACAGCTCCCTCTGCCTGGAGCACCCTCTTCTTCCTAGTTAATGCTTACCCATCCTTTACAATTCTTCCACAAAGCTTTTGTGGGTCCTTTGATTTTGGGTTAGATGCCCCTCCTACTTGTTCTCACAGCAACCTGCTTTGTGTCTTCTGGCAGATATTGTACTCATCAAACATTTTTCTTCATAAACTCACAACTAGACTACATTTCCCAGTCTCCCTCTTGGTTTTCATATGGCTGAGTTTCAGAAAATTAATATGTATAGAGGTGATATGTGTCATTTCTCTGAACAATAATTTTATCTTCTTCAGTCTCCTTTTTTCTCTGGTTCAATGGATAAAAGGAGAAAAACCCTTATCCTTACAGGATTATGAAGCCACACATGAAAGGAAGTAGTCTGAGTCTCCAAATAACCACAAGGAAAATAGAACAATTATGACCATCAACTCTGGATAGTAAGACAGATTCACTGAAGTCTTGGGTTTGTTTGTATAGCACTTGCCTATCCTAAAACATCATAGCACCTATCCCACTCTGTACTGCACCTCAGATGTAGGACTCTGCCCTATAGAGATCTGAGCTCCTTGAGGAAAGGAACTAACATACCACTTGGTTACACCGTAGGGGCACAGTACATATCTATGGAAGCAAGACCAGGTGATGGAACAAACTCATAGATGGACACCGTGACACAGCAGAAACCCATGCAACAGAAGACATGCCTCCTAAACTTGCTCAAATCTTGAAGGTCAGAAACTACAACTGCACTGCAAGACTACTTGGTCAGAAATTTGAGCCAACTCTTCCTGCTTATCTGTATCATTTCCGCACCAGCTAAGGGTACCATGATAAAAACATTCTTCAATTTTAAAAAATGATGAAAAGATTAAAGCAACAAAAAGGCCCTGCAACAGGCCAAGTTTTCAATTCAGGGGCTCTTCAAACTGTATTTTGACTTAGCCAGGATATCCCTCAACAACTAGGTGTGTCCTGTGTGCAGACATTTAATAACCTACCTCAGATCACCAGGAAGTGAAAATAACCAACTCTGAGATTTTTATTTTACTGGAAAGACCCCTAACTCCTCTTCACATCCCCTACATTAAGTGTATGCAAGGCCATATGCAGACCACAAAGTATTGACACCAAGACACCACAAAACCATTTAGTTATCATACATTTATTTTTAACATAGCACCCCAGTTTCACATCATGTACATTTTCCAAAGTTTGAGATCCTTAATTTAATATGTCTTCACAGATTTTTCAACAAATGTGAAAAAGAGGCAGTAAGGTTAGCTTGAGCCTATAAGTCACAATGCAAATATAGGACACTCTCGGGGATTTACGTTTAAGGTCAATATACATAATGTTCCTAATGCTTAGCAAACAAATGAAACTCTAGCTGAGTAAAATACTAACACAACTTGGTGGTACAGTATCATGAAAAGACAGAAGGCATCAAATATATACTTTGCTGTTACACATTTTACTGTTCAACGTATCTGTAGTGAAAAAATATACATTTTTACTTTCAAGGCTAAAATAGACCATCAGTTCATTATCTCTCTTGGCCAATAGCTATGAAGACTAAAATGGCTCTTTTTTGCCTCTGGCTCACTTAAATATCTTATTTGTGCTGAAGACAAAAAGGATGGCAGTGCTATAGAAGAGGGTATACCTGGCTCTCAAGATGTGCGCAGTTGAAGCTGTCACACAAGTTGACTTAAAACAAACAAAAACCACACAACTTAGTTGATCTGACCTGCATATGACGAGGTTATTGAGTTCCATCTCAGGGCAGAGCTCCCTAACAGAGCCTATGACCTGGTGCTGTTATTCACCACAGTGCCTGAGGATGGAACTGGTACCTGAAGTTTCCTTACTGCAGTTCCCAAATTACAGCTTAAGATTTCTGAAAATCTAATATTCTCTGGTCTTCAAAGCTGTAAACCTACTTTCTCCAACCTCGACAACCATGAAATTAGCTGGAAGCAAGATAGGAGAATTCATGACATGAAAAGAAAGCACTCCCCAGTTATTGTCAGCAAAGCAAGACTTCTGTAACCTAGAACAAGCCCTGTCAATCCAAATCTACAGTGCTGCTTAGAAAAGGTTCTTTTTACCATCCTGTGTGTTAGTCAACATAGAAAATAACTACTATGCAGGCCTAAAAGCAACCGTGCACTTGGGCTGTCTTGCTCACACTAACACACTGGCTGCCTCAGGTCTTATTTGTAAGACAATCTTCAAAAGTCTGATTGGAGGGTGGGCAGCAGCTCTTAGTATGGGCATGCGTTGCTTTTAAAAGTCTGTCCCTCTGTTGTCTGCTGCTCCCAGAGTTGCTCCTGGGAGGTTCACATAACTAGGTGCACTGCTCCCCAAAACAAGCACAGCCGGATGGCCCATGGGGTAACAGTCATTCAAATTGCTATCAGTGTCTAATCTGGCTGTACTGGTGGGTAACCTCCTTTCGCCTGGGCTGAAGAGGAAGCAAGATATGCAAACTGAGCACTCCCAAAACCCACATCCCCATTTCTTACTAGGAATTTGAACCCACATAGTCATGATGTTAAAAAAAAAGTGACTAAAGTATAAATTCAACTGACCCTTTGAAATCAGTTTTAAAAGAACATACCTGAAACAATAAACTAGTCAAACGTAGAAACTGAAGTTATATACGCTGTTTGACCAAAGGGAAAATGACCTCCCAACTGCAATATTATTTTATTCACGTTAATAATGCTTAAACCACAACCTCATGAGTCTACTTGTCAACAATAAGGGAAGAGCTGCTTGCTATGAGATGTTAAATTATTGTTTTTATTCTTTTAAAATCACATTCCCTTGATGATATCTAGTTAGAAGGTGTGATTCTAGTTTGTGTTGAACAAATGTTATTAGCTCAAAGGTGTTAAATACTGTCACTGAGATCTAACTACTGCTGAAAAGACACTCACAAATGACTATCTTAATTGCAAAAAACACATGTATTCCAAATATTATCGATCTTTGATTACATGTCTATTATTACTATGGTGATAAGATCATTTAAGAAAGAGACAAATATCTACAAACAGACTGTACAATCACATATAAAGAAAAAACTGTTTTAAGATAGTTCAGATTTGGGTAGGAAATCAAAGGAAAATACATGTGTTTGATTACTCACCCTAAAATATGCTGAAATTGAACATTTGTAACCTGAGTAACTAAAGATATATTGAAGAAAACTGTAACTTACTACATATTGAGTTCATTTCAATCACAGTAGTCTATTTTAAAAATAAACTCCCATAAGGAATATGGGAATGGAATCCATTCAAAGCAACAGCTGTCAAAAGCTCTGCCAAGAAATTCAGAATAACTTATTGCATCATGAAAGGTGATGTGTTCAGAAGAACAAATAGTTCAATAATATTCTTTCCCTTCAGATTTTACTTTTCAATCCAAGAGAAACTGTTAGATCTAAAACTTAAAACATGTTTTTATATTTAAAGACTAATTAGTTAAATCAATAAAATTCAATAAGATAAAGGGAAAGAAAAACCTCCTAATCTACTTTTAATGTTGACAGAGGACAGAGGGCCCAACTTGGAACCATAAAATCAGGCTGGTAACCTAACTCTACCACTAGTTATCTCCTTCTATGGATTCTTGAGCCAGGAACTGCTGATTCTTAGGGCCTTGGTTTCACCACATATGAACTACAGGAGACAAGTACCAGTCCTGCCCATCCCTGGCATCCTGTTCTTCACTGACACGAAGACAGGTACAGCTTCCAACTAAGCTGACTCCTCTACTAGCCCCAAGCACTTGTCTATATTTTTAAAGCCATGATATCCTTTCAACTAAGGCAAATATCTGCCCTGAATACAACATATATACCCACTCCAGATGTCTACTACTTGATTTTGCTTCATGTCTGTCAAGGAGGCGGCCACATACAAGGGATGCTGAGGGACCCAATATGTTCTCTATTGACTCTTACTATGCTTTTGTCTATGTGACTGCAGGATCTCTATAGGAGAACACCAATGAACAAGGTAATTAAATCCCCATAAACAGGGACAACATTAACTTTTTATGTGTAGAAGTCTACTAAAAAGCAAGTCTAATTTTGGAGAAGTTTTATCAGAGAGCTATAGTGGTGGTTTCAATAAGCCAGCCTTCTTATAAATCACATTAAAGGCTCACAGAAACATTATCAGGCATTATAACCTTAAATTAAAAGTACACATCCTAAGAAAACAGAGAACTTGAGGATGAGCAACAGGCAATAGTAAGAGTAGTGTGTATATGTCTGTATGTATATAAACAAATATTTAATTCTTTTTTAAAACATCCACTTCTAAGCAACTAGTAAACCATGGACAAATTAAGTCCACGTAGGAAGGCTGGGTACATTTACTGGTGTGTGCTTTAATGCAATACCTATCTTAAAATACTGCTGCTGAGCTGAGAATGTGGCTCAGTGATAGAGCACTTGCCTAGCACGCATGAAGCCCTGGGTTTGATCCCAGCATATACATAAGAGAGACTACAAATCTTGGAGAGCTTTGATTGTCCAATGCAAGTTTTTTTCCTTTAATGAAAACCAAGCCAACTAAACAAAACCTCAGCCTCCTTATTTGGCTCTTTTTGTCATTGACTTCATGGGGGAAGACAGCATGTCAGTATTTTTTAAATGCATAGTTTAGACTAACATTCCTTCGTTTATATGTCTGGCTGGTGGATATGAAGTGTTATCCCGAGTGAGTGCATATGTACTGGAAGATTATGAGATAAAGTGCATACACTAGTCCTTCCTGGATGGAATGTACCAAAAGCCAAACATGCCATGAAACATCTGCAATAAGAACACTGATAAAATTTGTTGATAAAATTTGTTGCAGCTCCCAAATCTCAACGTATAGGAAAAAAGTTACCTAAAAATTTGCACTAAGCTATTCATAATCTTAGGAAGGGTTTAAAAGTCACTACCAACCCTTCTTCATGAGAACAAAAAAGCCAGCCAAAGAGGATGAAAGGGAAATAGAGAAATAGTTCAAGTTTCATGACTTTTAAAATCAAATCTATTCAAAATACTTAAACATGCATGGAATAGATTCAACAATTTGTTTTTCTTTGGGCAAACATCATCTGTTTGAGCCTTTCTCTGTTGCTGTTAAGCTATTTAGAAATCTTGCCAGTAAAACTAGGAAGCATTAAATGAATGCCTACTTTTCCTAAAAGCTCTCAGCTCTACTGAAACCAGCAGCTTTATCCCATGTGTTCCAAACCTATCCCAAACCATTTCAAAAAGTACCAGAACTCCCCATTCCATTATCCAAAGAATGGGTATATTACCAAAATGCATAAAAGACAATATTACTGCTGTAAGTCTCTGAAAGCAATTTTGAAATTGGTATGCCCTGTGAGGTTAGTGAATCCATGACCCTGAGGGTCAGTCAATTCTCACTTTCAGCTTGGGCATTCAGGTGAAGTAGCAGCTTCCTAAAGTTGTAAAGGATGTTGGCTTCTGCAATTTGAGTTTGTTTTACACCTCCCGTACTGGAGTTGGCTGAGCTCCTCCAAGCTATATACAAGCCAATTACTTCCCAAAGGTACATTTCACAGAAAACAAAATAGTCATTTGTCCAGTGTGAGCACCACTTTCTTTCATTATTTCTTTATGCCCAACACATTATCAATTCAGATTAAAATAAAGGCAAAAAATACCAGGGATTTTTGGATTGTTGGTAACCATTTCTCTTTCTTCCCCAGTCTAGATACCTGGGTTCTCAGAATAAATGTTTATCAATCCAGCTTTTCATGTCTGATGGGTAGTTTCCAAACTCATGCATTTACAGATATGTTATCCCATGCAGGATAAAAGTAGAGATCTGGCAACTATTTATTTGATTTGATCAGGGAAGGCAACTAAAGTAAATTGTTCTTGCCCAAAAATTTACATGAAAGAACTGGGTTATCTGGGTTATGGCCTAGATTGGCAAAGTTAAATAGCTCATTGCCAAAATCTCTACTTCATATGGTACAAAGACCCAATAAGTCTTTGACATTCAATAGAAAATGATAGTAATGTATTATTTATAGGTAGATATAACATCAAAATGGCACTAGAGAAGCAATTTTTAGCATATAGTGGTGGAGGGCACAGCGCCAGTCTAAATCTGATGCTTTCATTTTATTTTACCTTTTGTTTTTATTATCATCATGCCAAAGACTATCCAGTTGGAATCCCAATTATTCAGGAAACCAACCTACTGTATGTGACATACATACAAAAATAAAATAAGCATCCTGAAAGTACTTGGTTATAAGGTTTTATACAAATTGTAAATTCTTTAAATAAATAATGCTCTAAATTAATTGCTAGAAGAGTGATTTTTGGTAAGGAGCGGTGCCTAATGCCTTGAGGAAGTACTTAAGAAAGGAAGAGAAATTATCCTTTGATAATTACAATTTCAGGTGTGATAATCTGTTGAAGTATTTTTTCCAACCACAATAAAATACACAAGTGAACTGCAAGAGAAAGTGTTGCATTGATTATACTTTGCTGCTCACAACTTTTGACATAGTCAAACATCTACAATAAGTAGTTGGGCTCAGATATTCAAAGGAAAGATGTTGGCAGATAAGGTCATGCACTGCCACTTGAACCTTGGCGCTCACAACACAGTGACTGGACGAAGTTGTTCCAACTGGTTTTCCAATGCAATCCGTTCTTGATGAACCTCCTGAGTTGTACAAAACAGAAGAAAAACAAAAAGGCAAAGAGTCATTTTCTGAGTTCATATCTACTTCATAAGATAGTCAAAGGAAACTTATTATTGGACCCAAGACATTTAAGTGCTATATAACTCAAAACTAGGTGGGCTGGAAGGCAGCAGATTTAAAGCTGCTGATTACCATTTTTAATTTTCATATTGTCTGGTTTTGAAGGCCTGCAATGCCTTCATTCCTCTGTTTTGATCGGTTTTATACTATTTTGTTTTGTATGAATTCACTGTGTGTGAAGACATAGACATCTATTTAGAAGAAAACAAGAGACATTATGGTAGCCACTGTTGATCTCCTGTTGTCTTGCTTTGAAATCTGTGTCACTTACATTGTTCTCTTCTGATCTGCTTTGTTCTGTTATGTTTAGTTTTACCCCCTTTTTTAAAAATAAAAAAAACTTGATTCTGCCCACAGTTCTGGTTGCATACTGAATTGGATGAGAACCAAATCAAATTCAATGATTAGGCCCAATGTTAACCTTTTGTGGAAATTTGATTTGGTTCTCATCCAATTCAGTTTGTGACCAGAAATGTGGGAAGAATTAAATTCATGAATTGAGGTACCACTGTAAATGATACCACTTATGTGTTAGTTAGCATTCCTTTACTGTAACAAAATACCTGAAACAATCAATTTAAAAGAAGAAAGTCTATTTTGGTTCACAGTTTTGGAGATTTCAGTCTATGGTCAGTAGGCCCATTCCTTATAGGCTTGTGGTGAGATAGAATATCACTATGGGGAGCGCACTGTGGAGCAAAGTTGCTTCCCTCATAGTAGCTGGGGAATAAAAGGGAGACAAGAAGGGGACAATCCCAATATTCCACTCAAAAACAGGCCCTCAATGATGTAACTTCCTTTACTGGTTCTACCACCTAAATAAAGGTTCTGCCACTTAAAAAAAAGTTGCTGATTAGACAAAGGGATCCTCATAATTTGTAATCTCTCAACTCCTTTCTGTACATGATGAAATGAAACTCAGAAACCCTCCTCCAATACCCCACCTTAGTCTCATCTTGTTTTAATGAGATTAATAGCTGGCAGAGAATGATACTGAAAATTAAAACTGACAGAAATTAGAAAGCAAAAGCAGACTCCCAGTTCTGATGGGTAAGTCACTTGGACTAAATTTCTACTTGCAATTGCTGGTTTTGTATCCAGCACCTTAATTCAGGAAGGTTTGAGGGATGAAAAGGTACACTAGTCAACCTTCCAGCCAAGTCCTACGCAGACTCCTGCACAAAACAGAGCTTTACATGTGACCTCAAGGTGAAAGGCAGAAAGGATCAGCAATCTTCTATTTGGAAAATCAAACTTTCAGGCCTAAAACAGACTTTTTGCAGAGAAAGGGGGCTCAGAAGAGCATTCTTAAGTAGAGTTAATCCAGGTGGCAAAGATGCTATATAATTGTGTAACTCTGAAATGCTCCACAAGCACCAACCCACTAGTAGTCAGTAGAGAACTGAAAGAGTGTTTATTCACCCACCATCCTACCCACCCATCCAACAGTCTTTTAGTATCTATTAAGGGCCAGATAATACTCTAGCCATGACGTTAGCAGCAAAGAAGACAGAGTAAACCAGTGATGGTGAACCTTTTAGAGCGTTCAATGATATGAACAGCCAGCTGCAGCATGCATGCCATAGATTTGCCACCACTGGAGTAGACCCATCCCCTCATAGGGCTTATATCTATTGGCTAGAGAAAGACAATAAAGTAAATGAAGAGCCATGGATATAGCTCAGTGGCATAGTCCCTGCCTGCAAGCATGACATCTTGAGTTTGATTCCCAATACCAGAAGACAGAAAGAAAGAAAATGAACAAAATATATCCAGGAGGGAAAGACCCAATCAAAAAATGGGGAACTGAAATAAACAGATACTTCTCAGAAGTATAAATGGCCAATAAATACATGAAAAAAGGTCTGACATCCCTGGCCATTAGAGAGATGTAAATTAAAACAACACTGAGATTTCATCTTACCCCCGAAAGAATGGCTTCATCAAGAAATTGAATAATAACAAATATGGGCAAGGCTGTGGGGAAAAAGGAACCCTTCTACATTATTGGTGCAGATGTAAACTAGTACACCATTAATGGAAATCAGTATGAAGATTCCTCAAAAGACTAAAACTAGAACTTTCATTCGACCTGGCTATTCACTCTTTAGGTACCTTCCCAAAAGAGCTACAGGCATCATATCACAGTGACACATGCATACCCATATTTATGACAGCACAATTCATAACAACTAAGTTTTGGAAGTGGGCTACCTGTCCATCAACAGGTGAGTGGATAAAGAACATGTATTTACACAAAACAGACTACTGCTCTGCCATAAAGAAACATAAATTTGAGTTATTTGTAGGAAAATTGATGCACCTTAAAACCATGATATTAAATGAAATAAATCTGAAACACAAGCTTAAATACTGCATGGTTTCTCATCTATGTGAAACTCAAAATATAAAGAGCAAAATAAAGTATAGATAATAGGAAAATGGGCTAGAATCCTTTGCAAAAGGGAAGGAGACCAAGAGATTGGGGGCTGAAAAAAGAATTAAGATGTGTCATGTACATGACCACCTTCCCATGAGGAATGTAATCATTAGGTACTGCAAACATTACTGATAAAAAATAAAGACTGAAAACAACAGATTAAAAGGCACTTCCAGTAGCAAATAAATACAGATAATGTAACAGAATGCTGGGGGTGGGAGGAAGCAGAGACGGTGACAAGGGATGCTGTCTCAGAGGTGATGCTATTGGAGCAGTGACTGGAAAGAAATGAGGAGTGTTCCAGAGGAACATGTCGGGAAAGATG
>PVJX010030408.1:0-22065 GCA_004027295.1 Dolichotis patagonum
GCTTTATACTATTGTGTTATGTTTGATATTATTGTAATTGAAACTATGCTCAACTATAGCAGAGTAAGAGATATGGTGTTAGATACTGTTGATGTCCAGTTGACTTAATGTAAAGTACTGTGTTGCCTATGTTGTCCTGTTCTGATCTGCTCTGTACTGCCCCCTTTTGTTTTATTCTCTTTTAAATTAAAAAAAAAGACAAATAACAATCTTGCTCAACATAACTAGAGAAGAAATAGATTTTAAAAATACGGGAGCATGGGAAATTGATTGAAACTTTGAATGAGCAGTGCAGAAAACAAGCAGAATCCATGAAACAAATTGAAAGAGATATGCAAGAAACAAAAAATTGTATTGAAAGCCTGCAAAACCATTTAAATGAAGCTGAGGATAGTATTTTGGGCCTTGAGGACAGGATTGCAGATAGTGATCATGAAAGGGTAGAACTTATAAAAACAATAAAGCAGCATAAAATGAAAATCCAGCAGCTTCAAGACGATGCCAGGAGAAACAATTTTAGATTAATAGGCTTCAGTGAGGAGGCAGAAGACAATGCAAAGGACATAATTAAGCTGTTCACAGAAGTAATGGCAGAAAATTTCCCAAACATGGGGAAAAAACCTGATATACAAATAAGTGAGGCATATAGAATGCCAAAAGTCATAACCAACATAAACCTACACTCAGACATATAATAATTAAGATCTCAGACATATAGCATAAAAACAGAATACTAAAAGCTGTTATAGAAAAGACACAACTCATCTACCAAGGAAAGCCTATTAGAATCATGGCAGACTTATCAGTGCATACCTTCAGGTTAAGACGAGCATGGAGTGAAGTATTTCAAGCCCTAAAAGAAAACAACTTTCAACCCAGACTGATGTACCCAGCAAAACTGTCTTTCAAATTTAATGGAGAAACAAGATACTTCCATGACAAAGAACAAATGAAGAAATTTATGTCCACCAAACCAACCTTAGAAAGAGTGCTGAAGGACATGCTAGATAGAGATAAAAATGACCACAATCTCCAGAACAACAACAGAAAGAAATAACCAGGCAGGACAAGAAAGTAAACAAGGGAGAAAAGCAGGAAACTAATAATAGGAATACAACATGGCAAAGTCAAGCCAGTATATATCAGTGATATCCATAAATGTAAATGGGCTCAATTCACCTATCAAAAGAAACAGGTTGGTGGAATGGATCAAGAAACAGATCCCACAAGATCAAGAAATGGATCCCACAATATGCTGCATACAATGGATCAAGAAATGGATCCCACAAGAAACACATCTGACTCAAAAAGAAACTCATACATTAAAAGTCAAAGGATGGAAAACAGTATTCCATGCAATGGAAACCCAGAAAAAGTAGGGGTAGCTATTATGTTTGCAGACAAAGTGAACTTCAAACCTAAAAGGATTAAAAGAGATAAAGAAGCCCACTACATACTTATTAGGGGAAAACTATATGAAGAAGAACTAACAATTATATATATATATATATATATATATATATATATATATATATATATATATATACCAAATACAGGAGCACCCAACTATATAAGACAAATACTAATGGATATGAAAAACCAAATACACAAGAACACAATTGTAATAGAAGACCTTAACACCCCACTGTCACAAAGGGATAGATCAACCAGACAAAAAGCCAGCAAAGAAATGACAAAAATGAATCATACCTGTGAGAAAATGGACTTAGTGGATGTTTACAGAGTGTTCCACCCAACCACATCAGAATATACATTCTTCTCAGCTGCACATGGGTCATTCTCCAAAATAGACCATATATTAACCCATAAAGCATTCTTAACTAAATGCAAAGGGAGTGAAATTATCCCATGCATAGTATCTGATCATAGCACACTAAAATTGGAAATCAAAGGCAAAAAACCCTGAAAAACCTGCATAAATACAGGGAAATTAAACAACAATGAATAACCAGTGAGTTACAGATGAAATTAAAGAGGAAATAAAACAATACCTACAATACAATGAAAATGCAGATACAACATATCATAACCTATGGGATGCAATGAAAGCAGTGCTAATAGGGAAATATATAGCAATAAATAATCACATCAAGAGAAAGGAATGAGCACAAATAAATAATCTAATGCTACATCTCAAGCTTCCAGAAAAAAAAGAGCAATTCAAACCCAAAGCTCATACAAGAGAGGAGATTATAAAGATTAGAGCAGAAATTAATGTAATTGAAACTAAAAAAAATACAAAGAATTAATGAATCAAAAAGCTGGTTTTTTGAGAGAATAAACAAAATCAATAAACCCCTAGCCAACCTTATCAAGAAAAAGAAAGAAAAAAACTCAAATACACACCACAAGGACTGAAAAGAAGGAAATTACTACAGATCCCAAGGAAATTCAAAAGATTATGAACATCTACTTTGAAAACCTCTACTCACCTAGGGTGGAAAACACAGAGGAAATGGACAGATATTTAAGAACATATGAGCTACCAAAGCTCAACCAAGAAGATATAGCAATTTTGAATAACCCAATATCAGCTATTGAAATCAAAAACTTAATTAAAAACTTACCAACAAAGAAAAGCCTGGGTCCTGATGGATTCACAGCTGAATTCTATAACAAATTTAGAGAAGATTTAACGCTAATACTCCTTAAACTCTTCAATGAAATTGAAAGAGAAGCAGTCCTCCCTAACTCATTCTTGGAGGCAAGTATCATTCTGATACCAAAACCAGAGAAAGACCCAAGCAAAAAGGAGAACTATAGATCAATCTCACTATTGAACACTGATGCAAAGATTCTCAATAAAATATTGGCAAATAGAAAGCAGCAAATCATTAAGAAGATTATACAAGATGAACAAATGGGATTTATTCCAGGAATGCAGGGATGGTTCAACCTATGCAAATCAATAAATGTAATACACCACATCAACAGAGCCAAAAACAAAAACCACGTGATCATCTCAATAGATGCAGAAAAAGCTTTCAATAAAGTCCAACACCTGTTCATGATAAAAACCCTATAGAAACTCAGAATAGAATGTATGTACCTCAATCTCATAAAGGCCCTCTATGACAAACCAACAGCCAACATTATACTAAATGGACAAAAACTGAAAGTCCTCACTCTAAAATCAGGAACAAGACAAGGATGTCCAATATCACCACTCCTATTCAATATAGTTCTAGAAACACTAGCCAGAGCAATCATACAAGAGGGAGAAATAAAAGGAATAAAAATAGGAAAACAAGAAGTTAAATTATCATTATTTGCAGATGACATGATACTCTACATAGAAGATCCCAAAAACTCCATTAAAAGACTACTAGAGATAATAAACAAATTCAGCAGCATAGCTGGATACAAAGTCAACACTCAAAAATCAATAGCATTCCTATACACAAACTCACTGAGAGAGAAATTATAGAAATATCACCTTTCACAATAGCATCTAAAAAAATGAGATACTTAGGAATCAACCTAACCAAGAAAGTAAAAGATCTATATGCTGGAAATTATACTACCCTAAAAAAGGAGATTGAAGAGGATATTAGAAAATGGAAGGATATTCCTTGCTCTTGGCTAGGAAGAACCAACATTGTGAAAATGACCATACTCCCAAAAGTGTTATACAGATTCAATGCAAACCCAATTAAAATAATATTAACATTGCTTGCAGACCTAGAGAAAACACTCCTAAAATTCATTTGGAAAGAGAAGAAACCTAGAATAGCAAAGGCAATTCTGGGCAATAAAGGCAAGTCAGGAGGCATCTCAATTCCTGACTTGAAACTATACTACAAAGCCACAGTGATAAATTGAGCATGGTACTGGCAAAAAAATAGACCTGAGGATCAATGGAACAGATTACAAGGTGCAAATATAGGTACAAAGACACTCAGCCACCTGATGTTAGGCAAAGTGGCTAAACATGTTCACTGGAGGAAGGATAGCCTCTTTAATAAATGGTGTTGGAAAAATTGGCTCTCCACATGCAGAAGACTGAAACTAGATCCATGCCTATCACCATGCACAAAAGTAAAAGTCTAAATGGATCAGACCTAATACAGACCTAAACATTAAAACAGAAACACTAAATCTACTGGAAGATAAGGTAGGTAGAAATCTTGGAGACATAGGGGTAGGCAGAGAATTCATGAACAAAATGCAAACTGCACAGGAAACACTTCAGAGAATCAAAAACTGGGATCTCATATTATTGAAAAGTTTCTGCACTTCAAAAGAAATCACCATCAGAGTGCAAAGAAAACCCACAGAATGGGAAAGAATTTTAACCAGCAACCCCTCAGACAAAGGACTTATATCCAGAACATATAAAGAATTGAAAAACATCAACCCTCCCCAAATTCAAAGACCCTCTCCAAAAATGGGCAGCTGAGATGAACACACAGTTCTCAGATGAGGATATACAAATGGCAAACAAATACATGAAGAAATGTTCACCATCACTGGTCATTCGAGAAATGCAAATTAAAACAACATTGAGATTTCACTTCACACCAGAAAGAATAGCTGCCATCAAGAAGTCAACTGATAACAAATGTTGGCCAGGCTGAGGGGAAAAAGGAATATTGCCCCACTGTTAGTGGGAGTGCAGACTGGTGCAACCACTGTGGAGGTAAGTATGGAGATTCCTCAAACAACTAGGATTGGAAGTTCCATTCAATCCAGCTATTCCCCTCCTGGGTATTTTCCCACAAAAACTGAAAAGGTCATGTTACAGTGATATATGTGCACCCATGTTCATAGCAGCACAATTTGTGATAGCTAAATCTTGGAAACAACCAAAATGAACATCAACTGCAGAGTGGATGAAAAAATGTGGTATTTTTATACAATGAAATACTACTTAGCTATAAAAAGGATGATCTTGAGGCCTTTATTGGTAAATGGAGGCAACTTGAGAATATCCTCATTAGTGAAATAGAGACTCACATTAGTAAATATTCCACTGTCTCTCTAGTGTAAAAAATAATAAGAATGGACAGAATAATGCTATCCAAAAAGTATAATAGATATAAAAGTATAATATATATAATAGATATTGTAAAAGTGAAAGGGAATGAAAGTGCTCTAAAGAATATAATGGTATATATAGTGTGTAAAATAGATGACCATATTACTGAGTTTTTGTTAGATCATTGAACAGAAGTTTGTACTGTCAATGTTGAGTGTCTAGCCACTTTTTATGCTTTGACTTTGTAACTTAAACAACTATTGTTAACAATATGTAATGTATCGACTAGCAATTTTATGATATTAATTTTTTGAACTCTGTATTCTACTTTTCTTCTGTTTTTTCTATTTTGTCTTTTTAAAATTTTCTTTTCTTTCTCTCAAAATTAAAAAAAGATAAAAGCCTCTTTGTGTTTATCTTACAGTTGTATTTCTTTTGGTTTATTTAACATTTTCTTAGAGGATTTGACAGACTGTCCAGTCTAATCTATTAAGCTTTTCTCAAAGCCCTGTTTCCTTGTGATTCTTATAATTTACTTTTATTTATGTGTTGTTTGCCCACCAGTGTGCTCTGTTTCTGCCTCCAGGACCTCTGCCTCCAGGTCTTCACCATTTTACCCTCACAGGCTAACAGGGTAAACACCCTGAAGTAGTATTTGACCAATTATTTAAATGAAGAACTCTCAAGTGTATTTTTTTCCGCAAAATAACTGATTTCACTTCAGGCCTTCTGGTTGAAATTTTTGTTGCCAAACCATCAGTACTTAATAGAGTGCCTGGCACAGATTAGCTACACAATAAACATTTGTTGAAATAATTACATTCATGAAGCTTGGAGGGGTGGCTTGGAAGTTTACCTTCATTAATATCAAACATGAAGTCACTCCAAAGGAACATGTAAAACTTGAAAATCAATTAGTTCAAATCAAATAAAAATCAATACTAAAAATCTTACCAGCCAATAAACTTACTGTGATCTCCAAATTAAAAGAGTTGATACCTTCAAGTTCCTAACCATTGCCCAATACAATTTTACCAAGTAAGGTAGTTACTGGTAGTCTTATCTCCAAAATTTAGACACCCAATATTAGGCTACCCATCGTATCTGTAAACTTAGTAGATAAGAGTGGAAGTTTCTTTTTTTAACCTCTATATTCATTTCTTAGAAAGTGAGCAATGTATATTTGAGTGGGTAAGATGGATGACCATATTGCTGTTTTTGTCAGTTCATGGAGCAGAACTGTTAACAGTCTCACTGTTTGAATGTCTACTTTACATATTTTAACTTTGTAATTTGAACAACTATTTCCAAGAAGTCAGTATGTAATTTGTCAAATAATAATTTCTTAGGATTTTTTGTTGTTCTTTTCCTTTTTTCCCTGGAATTCTGTATTGTTGCTACCCTTTATTCTGTTTTGTTTGGTTTTGTTTTTTTCTCTTTAAATAAAATTAAGAAAATGAGCAATGAGAACCCGTTCCTTCAACCTCAGTGATGAGAAACATTTTCCCCTTCCTTATCTGACCTCCTGAGTACTTAAAAAGGAGGAGATACTCTTCCCACCAGTGATCCAGGTGCCAACCACCATGACGAGGATGGGCCAGCCCATTTGCTTTGCAGATTCAGATGCTCAAAGGTGTGCACAGGTGCAATTCCCTTTGAAACTTGGAGCAAGGAAATAGAAAGGCTTATTTTGATGTCAGAATGCTGCCACATCTCCAAATGGCAGATAGCCCTGTTCTGTGAGAGTTACAGTAACTCCACCCCTTGGGTAATATGATTTACCAACTGATTAATGGTACTTATTCAGCATCGGGTTGGACTTGACAGGCGATAGAAAGGTAGCATGAGTGCCATCCACTGGTGTCCACAACGTGCATGAGGGAAGCAGTCCCATTCCCCTACCACTGTGGCTTGTTCCACATGGCTGAGAGACTTTGTCCCTGCTCAACACTCTAAATAGCCCCGAGGCTCTGCCCCAAACTCAAACCTGTTTGTCTGGGGTCCTGGAACTGCTCATGATTCTGTCTCCCATAAATGATGTACTAGACTGGGATGTATGTTGGCTGGGATCATTTAAAATTTATTCAACAAGTAGCCCCAAGTGGCTCACTCTATCCTAGACACTGAGTTAAGGTTATAGAGATGAACAAAACATAGTCTCTCCTTTAAGGATCCCTTACCCAAAAAATGTTTAAATATTTTGAAAACGAAAGACCATTTCTATGGACCATGATACTAGGTGCTCAGAGAAAAACTAAGTTTATTTCTAAAGAGTGTGAACTCCCTGTGAAGCCATCACAGAGGATCAAATACTTGACCTGCATGTCAAGCACCAAGGAGATTTTCGAAAAGCAGAGAAGCTCAAAAAGATAGACATGTCCTATGTGAGCAGTTGCATGTGCATATACACACATCTACTGATATTCAAACTCTTCCCAGCCTAGAAGAATAACTGACAATAATTCTAAGAGACAAAATTAGATATGCATTCAGTTTCACATACCAAAACTGAAGGCAGTCTTAAGGACCAAGCCTACAAAGTAGATGCTGTGTGGAAGAGTTGGGGAGTATCCAATCACCTATTGGCCCCACTGGCTGCCATTTTTTTACTGCTACTATGTTCCAAGCATGATAGATAGACAGATAGAGATAGATAGATAGATAGATAGATAGATAGATAGACAGATAGATAGATGATAGATAATGTTTTTCTTCATATATCCATTTCATCCAGGCAAAGAATTGTATATGCTTCTCCATTTTGGAAATGAAGAAGTTGAGTTTGAAGAAATGCAGTATTGCACTCAAACTCTCTCCACCAATAAGGTAAGAGCTAATGTTCAGACCCTGGCTACTCTGATAGGTCATTTATGTCCACAGCCTGGAGCTGCATTTGGGTCTGCATGTGTATGGCTGTCACATAACTTCGCTGTGTTACTGCAACGCAATCATAACAGCAATGTCAGTAATAACGTATAGGAAAGTGCATTGACAATTATTATACATGACAAGCTATCAAACTTTTGCTTCTGGGGTTTTCAGTAGTACGGTTTGAATATCCCTTATTCAAAATGCTCAGAATCAGAATTATTCAGATTTTTTTCTGACTTTTAGGATATCTGTAAATACATAAAGGGATATCTTGCTAATGGGTCCCAAGACTAAACACAAAGTACATTTACTCTTAATATATACCTTAAACATCATTTTTATATAATTTTTTAAATTTCTATTTTGGCTGTGACAATACATCAGACCAGGTATGGAATTTTCCCATTATGGCCTATATCATTCCTCAAAATGTTTTGGATTGTGGAGTTTGAAGACCTTGAATTTTTGAATACTCAGTCATACTCAGTTTGTTTTCTTTTTTTGTTGTTGACATCATCTTAACTTAAAATCAAAACAAGTGGAAGGATTACTAGCAAAAACAGAGACCCAGCCTACTGCTTTAATTTTCCTACTTGGGACTACAAACTAAACATATGAGAAAACTAACCTTTGCCTTGAAGAGAGATGATTTAATGTGCAATGATACCAGGACAAGCGTAAAACATCCCCCCCCAAAAAAGCACAGGAATTCCAAGTGTGATTTAGTGCACAGAGAGATGCTAGCAGAAGGAAATTATCCATGAGGCAATTAGTCTGGGTATCATGACCAATAGACTTCTGAAACTTGATGAACAAAGGTAAAAAAAGGCCCATAAAGTCTGCAGGGGACCATCTATGAAAATGCTACTTTATAAAGAAGATATCCAAAGCAGGAGGGAAAGGACACATGGCACCTGGCAGAGAGGGATTATTTAACAGGATATTTATTCTACCTCGACACCAAGCATCTGGAAGGAGCGTCCCAAGCATCTGTCAGAGACTGTTTGATGTGGAGCTGAAAGGCACACATGTGCGTGCGTGTGTGTGTGTGTGTGTGTGTGTTTTAAAACAGAGCACACAGAAGAGAATAAATTAAAGAAACATGTGCCAGAGAGGTGGATGACTAAGACAGAGTTATTTTGTCATTGCTAAGCACTTTGTCTTTCTATATCCCAAGCAAGTATGTTCGGATTCCAGCTATTGCACTTACTATGTGTTTCTCCAACATTTCCTTAAGCTTTCTAGTCTCAGGTACCCTATATGTAAGGTGAGAGTTATAATCAATAGCATTTCTGGGAGGATAGCAAGAGCTAACATATTGGCTGCATAAAAATTAATACATTCTGCCCTTTATTATAACTGTTGCTATTGTTACTAGTCTATTGTACAAGTGTTTTAGAAAAATAATAAAACAAAAGCCAGATGAATTGCAATTTCTTCTTTTTTTAATGTGCTCATCTCTTGTATAATGCAGTTGGGGTTAAAAACTATGAAGAAAGAAAAACTGGGTCACATTCAAAGAACAACCTTTGAATTGTTTTGAATCAAATTCTTCACAAAACAAAGTCCTTGCTAAACAGAGTCTGGCCTGCCTCACCTGTGAGCTTGTTAGAAATGCATGGTCGCTTCTCCCACCTCAGAGCTTCCTAAATCAGAGTCTGCATTTTAACAAGATTCCCACGTGATTTGTAAGCACAATACACTGTGAGGGGCACCAAGCTAGGACACAGGGTCCGTGTTTTCCTACAGTCCTGTCAAATCCTCTAATGACTGGAGAGGAAGGGTCCGTTGAGCCAGCAGCTGATCCAGTCAGTCACACCTGGTCAATGTATGCCCCAGCAAGTAAACAGCTGAGCTGACCAGCTCAAATGGAGCCATGCCCAGTGCAGTCAGCCCTAACTGGGAAGCAGATGGTGACGGTGAAGACCCATCCAAAAGTATTTCGATAAGCCTGGCCATTGTCCGGAAGTTTACAACTTATTAGGGGCAACAGAGCAGAGGACTGGTAAGCCAGATTGCTAGATGAGTAGCAGGTAGGGGTAACGTTATTAGACTGGGAACATCACAGTAACCTTCTTCAAGAAGGTCAAAGTGGCCAGTGACAAGAAGAAGGACTTGAACAGGTGGAAGGCAGAAGATGCAGCTGAAGAGCAGAGATCCATAAGGGCAGGGTACGTCCAGATGCATGAGGGAGCATTAGGTGTGTTAAACCTTGGAGGATGTTTGACCTGGAGCAAAGTCTTAGAGGCTCAGTTGGTATTGAAGCTTCACTCTCCAGGCAAAGGAAACTGAAACACGAGGCAGCTTTGTCTTAAACAGGATAATGAGTTGAATGTGTGGACAGCTGAAGGTGCTATCCATTTATTTTAATATTGTTTAGCCTCAGTGCAATAGGGCACAGTCTCCCTGTGGCTGAGACAAGGCCATCTCTTGCCAACTGGACATGATTTGCAGTGTTTGGTGCCCTGTAGGTCCTCAGTTTAAGATGTAAGAAAATAAGCCCTCCGTTTTTGGGTTTCCAGCCTTATTCCTTTCTTTTTCTAAGACATAAAAGAGTCACCTTAGACCTACAAACCTGTGACAGAGATGGCTAACTCCGCACTAAAATGCATTCACTCTCATATAGTAGAACAAAATCACCCGAAACCAGCTGACCTTTCCAGTTTTTCATTTTCCAGCCTCCTCCAATCCTTGGCACATACATGTAACCCCAAGACTAATTCCCACCAAGAGTCAAAGAAGCAGCAATATGTTCATGGCCAAGCCAAGGCTTTGAAGAAGTGATAATGTCTTCATTATTTCCCCATTTCCAAAGCTCTTGCAAACAAGAGCAGTGTTTGGTGCCCTGTAGGTCCTCAGTTTAAGATGTAAGAAAATAAGCCATTTCCCCCCATTATTTCCCCATTTCCAAAACTCTTGCAAACAAGAGCAAGAGCTTTGGAAATGATGGAGTCTGGACCAGTGGTACCAAACCTAAGGCCCGGGTGCCGCAGACAGCTGTTTGTTATTACCGAATGCTATAAAGGTTCACCATCTCTGACACTAGATCCTAAATCTCCACATGAAGGCACTCAAAACTAACCAGAGTATCCATGTTACACTGTTGCACATATCAGAGATAAGCTCCCACCATACTTCAGGTACTATCAGTTTTAAGGTCTATGTGTTAAAGCAGCGATATTGCCCTAACACAAACGGATATAGGAGTTACAGTTAGGATCAAAGTAGAAAAGGATAAGAAAGTGTTTTATAAATTAGAATGTTGTGCATGAATAACACTGTGGCTTCACTGGCCAGTCAGCAAATGGTTATTCCGCAGCAGGTGTATACTTAGTACTGAGAAGTCAGCAGTGGGCAGCTCAGACCAGTCCTTCTGCTTTCAGATTCAGGTACAACCACTACCCAGCAGTGGGGGAGAAGAACGTAGCATCTGCCCTTCATCAGAAGTAACGCTGCCTCCCAACCACCTTTATCCCTCTAATGGGACAAAGCCACTGGAGAGCTTTCACTGAACTCCTAAGTATTCATTTTTAAACACATAGCTTCTTTGTTATAGGGAAGATTTAAAGCAGTTTACAAGACATCTTAATCCAGAAATGAAAATGAAAGAAAATCAAAACGGTGGTCCTACGGAAGGCAATCACACATATAGCTAAATACGCAATCACTAATGACTTACACTTTTGCCACAAATTTAGATCTGAGCTTGCTGGAAACCAAATCAAAATGTTATGCTCTTTAGCTGTTATAATATTTGAAGTTAACTATTGGGGGTTTGTACTTTTCATAGTCAGGGAGCTCCATGGAGGACTAAATTTATCTTTCATTTAATATAGCTCCTGGTCCACAGGAAGTACACAGAATTCATATCCATAAAGTGAAAGCAGTACAGCCTAAGGCTCAAGCATGCTTGTCACTGAGACAGAGGGACATCTCCCTCCAGACCCTCAGAATTATAGCTAACATGATACGAGAACCAGCATCCTTGCCATGTGCCCACAGTGCCTCCATGGCAAGCCGTCTTACCTGGCCCTCACTTTCTGAAACACAAGTTGTAGCATCAGACCCAAAAGAACACAGGGATAAGGCCCCATCCACTCTAACACTTAAGAGCCTCTATGTGAAGCTGTAATCAGTGGTATTAAAGTAAAATATAAATGTTGCTTTTTGCTACAGAAGGAGAGATACTTTCCCTTTGGGTTTATTGAAGTTTTACGACTGACTTGTTTCTCTTTCCTGCTTTGGCTCCTAATTCCAAGACTAAATTGGCTAAGTTGGCAACGTGGTCCCAGCTAGTTATGAGGAAGAGAAAAAGTTCAGGCGGTAAGGCATAAAGGGCCGGCAGGGCCATCTAGGAGCAGAGCTATGAATGGGATAAGGCACTAAAGATGGAGGAAGTATGGGAACAGCATGGAATTCCCAAATGGGTTCCCAGGAACACATCATAGTGAATAAAATTGTCTCATGGTGAGCAGAACTAAAGCACTATTTGCACTGACCACATAGCGTTAAATGTCATGGCGACCCCTGGAGTTGTGTGGTGTATATGTCCTGCAGGAAGAGTGTGAGAAGGCTGACCAACAACAGTCATAATAAGAGCCAACACGTATGGAGCATTCTGATGTGCCAGGCATACGCTAAGCTTTTAAAGTATTGGCTCTTCTAGTTCTCATGGCACTGTAAGTAGGCACAATTGTCATTCCCATTCACCAAAGAGGAAACTGTGACTTGGGAAGCTGAAGTAACTTACTCGAAACCATTCTGCTCAAGTTGTGAACCTAGAAGTGGGGCCCAGATAGTATTCCTCACAGTTTGTTGTGTTACCCACTGCATGATTTTGCCTTCCTGTGAGTTGATAAAAAGAACTTGGATTTTCAAGATGTCACATACAAAAACTTTTAGACTCAACAGATTTTAGATACTTTGCAACTAAGGGCTCAGCTCTAAATTTCCCTTGCTGATTCTAGTAGTCATCAGAGGAGGCTGTCTGTTATGGTCCTGAAGCAGGTAAGAATACTGCAAATGTGGCCCACTGGAGTCATCGCCGGGTTGATGTGGACTCGCTGGACACGGGAGTAGATGCAGCCACTAACAGAGAGCTCACAGTAGTGGCTCCAGCGTTAAGTCCTGGCTGCTAAATTCTTCCCCAGTGCGAGCAGATGGCTCCCATTCTCCACAGGGAGATCTGGCTGCACAGCAGGGCAGGGCACAGCCAGGGGTGCATTCTGAAGGCAGAGTCAAGAAGCAGAGGACAGTGGCTTGTGACGGATCAATCTGAGATGGAGCCGTCAGTGCAGGATAATCCCTGCCCAGCAACGGCAGCTCCCACGTCCAGGAGACACCCGTCTGCAGCACGAAGGAGCAGATTCCACAGGAGGAAGACAGACACACCAAGTGACATGAGTGCAGCACATTGTCCAACACCCCCTTCGCTCTCCACTGGGAGACAAATCAGGAAATGGCAACTCAATCGGCTCCTCTTCTTTTTCTCCTTCAACTGCGTTCTTTCCATGTTACCTTGTTTTTAAACATTTCAATCTATTAAATGTAGATTTAACTTTTGAATCTGTTAGGGATCTCATTTTATTTTGTGGTGTCTATCCTATTTTCTTAGTTTCTTTCTGTTTTTCTTCCTTCTTTCTCTCAATCCCTTCCTCTCTCACCCCCTCCCTCCCTTCTTTTCTTCTTCCTTCATTCCCTCCCTTCCTTCTCTTCTTTCCCTTCTTCCTTCTACCTCTGCCTTTTTCTCCTCTCTCACAGTCTATCTCTCTTCCCCTCCTTCCTCTTCCTTCTCCCTCCCTCTTTTCTCCCACTCTCTGTTCTTTTTCACCTGCTTCATTTCATTCATTCTCTCCCTCGTCTGACACCTAAAGCCCCACAGACAGCCCTGGGTTTGGTGCGCTTTGATTCGTGTCGCAAGCCCTGCACCTGCAGACAAGAGCAGACTGGTTTTGTGGCTGGAGTTGTGATTTCACCTCCATTCTGGAGCCTACAGGCTCAGTTATTTTTCCCTAAATCTCCTCTTTCATATCCGAGACTAGATGTGAAATTTTTAAAAAAAGGTTTCTTTTACCTAAGCTGATGGATCAGAATGGAATATTATTTTTAAACACAGTAGTCTGTTTTGAGTTATCTTTATTTGCCTACAAACTTGAGTTATCTTTATTTGCCTACAAACTTGAATATTTTGGTCTGAACAGCCTTCATAGATATAAAGAACATTTCCTACATTTTATACCTTCTAAAATCCATTTTTCTTATGTAATCATACACAACCAGAAAATTTAGATCCTCTTGTATTCAAATCTTATGGTTTTTGAAATATTTTTTGTATCTTAGGAGGATCTAACAACTAAGTGAAACAGTTAAAATAGATTTCAAAGTTTGGGTCAATAAATACCTTACAAAACCTTGCATCCTGTAGATTCTGTTTTCCTGAGATTTAGGAAAATATCATCTTCAGCTCATTTTGAGGCCTCTGATACAGATTTTAAAGGGAACAAATTACAACATGTTTTTTCTCTAACTGGGGGAGGAAATACCCAGATCAGAGGTTAATTTGTTAATGAGATCAGATAAAAGAGAAGACAAAAAAAGGAAAGTGAGTGGTGATCATAAGACAGATGGCAGAATAGAGAGAATAGATTTCAGAAAGTTCTGATACAAGTAGTCATGGTTTTGATATTTATTACTGAATTCTAAAGAGAGATGACTTGATCAATATCTGATCTAATGAACCTACAACCATTATTCACTGGTCTATAACCATTAGTCAGTGGAGCCAGGTTTGACCAGAGGCTGAGATTTTGCTTCTCCTGGTATCATCTGGAACACTTCCTTATACACTAACATATGGAAGACATTAAAGGACAGCACAAAAATACACAGGTAAATTTGATGTATAAATAGAAAATGAAAAGAATTCAATAAAGCATTGGAAGAATAAATGGGTTAATGGCAAGGATATTAGCCAAATGGTTTATCTCCAAGGCAAAACATACAATTTCCTCAAATAACTATTAGTTTATAAATTCAAGCAAGGATTGTGTAAAAATTCGGGAATGAAACCTCAATAGATCCAGTCAAATTTCAGATCACTATTGAGAATGATTCAGCTCAAAGAAGATGAGAAGGATGACCAAGGTTGGACAAAGGGGGTCAGTGAACATGCCATAGAATAAGAGTTAATGTTTCTAGACCTCTGGAAAGGACTGCATTCAGGATTAAGCACTTTCAGAAGGAAGAGAATTTAGGGTATATTCAAGATAAATTCACATTAACATATATACAAACTAATAAATGGGAAAGAAATAAATCATATTTATAAAAATACAGTAAAATGAGAACAAGACAGGTTTATTCCAGCAATTCAACTTTTGAAAATCAGTTGTTATTCCCCCACAGTAATAAAATAAAAATAAAATGTCTTACTGGCATCTTGATATTTACAAAGAAAACATTTGATAACATTTAATACCAATCCATTATTGAGAGAAGAAATTTGGTTAACTGAGAATAGAATGAATTTTCTTAGACTAATTAGGACAATATTTAAAAGATCAGCAAAACTTTAACAAGCAAAACTGAGGGGAAGTTAGAGAGGAAGGGAGGAAAAGGAACTGAGATGGATTATGCATATGTATCAATTCTTCACAATAAATGGAATCTTTGCATACTGTGAACATGTACTGATAAAAGTAAAAATGCTTCTAAAAGATTAGCAGTCATTAATAGAGAAATATTGCAAGCAATTTCCTTAACATCAACAATTCAATAAGGAATCCCATTTTAACTATTCCATTTAACATAATATTCAATTTCCAAACCAATACAATGAAGCAAGAGAGAAAAAAGAAGTAAAGAAATACAAAATTTCAATTATTCTTCCATTACCATATATTCAAAAAAAGTTCAAAATACATATAATAAATTACTAGAATTTAGAAAAGTTGAGTGAAACAAGGAAAATACACAAAAGTCAAGTGCATTTCTGTCATATTTGCAGTGTTTGGTCATTAGTTCAAACATTCTTTCTGCTCCTTTCTCGTGTGTATATAAAAATCTACAAATGAAATAAAACATCATTCTTACAGACTTTTAAAATATTTAGAAATATATTTAACTAAATTTGTGTAAGTCCTTTACGTAGATTTATACAAAAAAAGAACACAATGTATTGAATATTTAAATAAATGGGGATATATATGCTCACAGATTAAAAAACTCAATTGTTAACAAGCAATTTACTGTATTTTAAAATTTATCTTTTGATGCACTGAAATACTAACCAAACACCCATCAATAGAAAGCCAAGTAAGAGCTTTGAAAAGCAATTATGCTGAAAAGCAACAAAATCATTACCCAAAATAATCAAAATCAACTTTTTAATAATGCTTGAAATTACTTGCAAAAATTACCATATCTCAAAACAAGAGCTTTTGCCATAGTAGCTTGCCCTTTCCCTGTCCTCCTCTAAGAAACACTCCAGGAGCCTAGAAAACCAACAGTTCCACAGTCACTGTGAAAATCAGCAATCTGGCAGCCATTCGAGAAAGAAGAATCAGCTTGTAGCTTCCTAAACACTCCATTGTCAGATAACTGTCATTTATTTACCTATCTGGCAATGTTTTCTAATTCAGGAGCAATTAGATGTTAGGTCACTTTAGATCATCCAGTCCAAAGAAAAGAAATAAAAGAGAAAAAATGAGCAGAGACTCAGAGACCTATTAGATTCTATCACCTGTACCAACAAAAGGACAAATGGGGTGGGGTTTAGAAGGAGAAGGGAGAAAGGGGCAGAAAGAATATTTGAAGTAATATTTGCAGTGTTTCATCATTGCAAATGTGATGAAAAACATTTATCAATATGCCCAAGGAGGTTGACTAATTCCAAACAAGATAAACTCAGTCACATCTAGATATAATATCGTAAAACTATCAATAGACAAAGAATCTTCTGTTTCCAAATGAATTTTAGGAATGTTTTCTCTAGATCTATAAGGTATGTTATTGGCATTTGGATCAGAATTGCATTAAACTTGTTAACAGTTTTGGGAGTATGGCTATTTTCACAAAGTTGGTTCTTCTTAACCAAGAGCATAGAATATCTTTCCATTTCTGACATCCTCTTCAATCTCTTTTTCTAGAGTACAATAGTTTTCAGCATATACATCTTTTACATCCTTTGTTAGGTTGATTCCTAAGTATTTCATTGTATTGGATGCTATTGTGAAAGGTGTCACTTCCATAATTTCTCTCTCAGTGAGTTTGTTGTTTGTGTATAGGGATGTTATTGATTTTTGAGTATTGACTTTGTATCCAGATACACTGCTGAATTTGCTTATTAATTCTAATAATCATTTGATAGAGACCTAGAATAGCAAAGAAAATCCTGGGAAACAAAGGTAAGGCAGGAGGCATCACAATCCCTGACTTGAAATTATACTACAAAGCCACAGTGATATCATCATGGTACTGGCAACAAAACAGACCTGAGAATCAATGAAACAGATTAGAAGATTCAAACACTACAAAGACACTCAGCCCACCTTATATTTGACAAGGAGCTAACATGTTCACTGGAAGAAAGGTAACCTCTTTAATAAATGGTGCTAGAAAAATTGGCTTTCCACATGTTGAAGACTATAACTAGACCCATGTCTTTCACCATGCACTAAACTAAAGTCAAAATAGATCAAAGATCTAAATATTAAAACAGAAACACTAAATCTACTATCAGACATGGTAGGTACAAATCTTGAAGACATAGGAATAGGCAAAGAGTTCATGAACAAAACACAAACTGCATGGGAAGTACTTCCCAGAATCAACAACTCAGATCTCTTCTTATTAAAAAGATTTTGTACTTCAAAACAAATCACCAACAGAGTGAAGAGAATACCCACAGAATGGGAAAGAATTTTAGTCAGCTGTCCCTCAGACAAAGAACGTATATCTAGAGCATATAAAAAACTGAAAAATATCAGGATCCCCAGAACCAAAGATCAAATCCAAAAATGGGCATCTGAGATGAACACACACTTCTCAGATGAAGAAATACAAATGGAAAATAAAGACATGAAGACATGCTCAACATCATTGGTCATTTGAGAAATGAAAATTAAAACAACATTGAGATTTCATCTCACTCCAGAAAGAATGGCTGCCATCAGGAAATCAACTGTTACCAAAGGTTGGTGGGGCTGTGGAAAAAAGGAACACTTCTCTACTGCTGGTGGGAGGGTAGACCAGTGCAATCACTGTGGAAATCAGTGTGGGGATACCTCAAAAAAACTAGGATTAGAAGTCCCATTTAATCCAGTTTATTTATTTATTTACTTACTTATTCCTCTTCTTGGTATTTTCCCACAAAATTGAAAATGTCATGCTGCAGTGATGTATGTGCCCCCACATTTATAGCCCATCAACAGAATGGATAAAAAGATAGGGTATTTTTACATAATGAAATATTACTCAGCTATAAAAAGGATAGTCTTGAGATTTTTATAGGTAAATGGAGGCAACTTGAGACCATACTCATGAGTGAAATAAATTGAACTCACATTATAAATGGCATATTGTCTCTCTAGTATAAAATAATAATAAAAAATAAAAATCTGAAAGAGAAATAAGATCCAAAATATACAATAGATATTGTAATAATGAAGGGGAAAGAAAGTACTCAAAAGGACAGAACTACTGGGATGAGTAAAGGAAAAAAGAAGAAAGGAAAACATTATATGCATATTGTTAAAATATATAAATGTATGTATGTATATATACACTAGATAGATAACTATACTACTAATCTCTTAATTCATCAAAAAGAACAGTTTGTGCTGTCCTTGTTTGATCACTTTGGTGTCTAGAATTTGTAACCTGAACAAGTAGTTCTGAGATAAAGGCATGCAATCTATTAACTAGTGTTAATTCTCTCCTTTTTTTTGAAATTCTGTATCATTTATAACCTTTTTTCCTGTTTTGCTTTTTCAAATAAAAAAAGTCAATCTTGAAAGTTACAAAACAGAAGCAACTCATGGCATATTGGTATGGATTAAAAATTGGTAGTCAACTTAATACCAGCTGAGTTAAATCAGCATGGTGCTGAGTATAGATGGCACACCTGAGGGAAGTTGCCAGCATAAATAAAGATGTGGAGAGAAAGAGCTAGGCATTGTGGGTTCTCCTAAGTGTTGCTGTTTTGAGCTATTCATTCTCCTGGGGGAGCTTGCCATGGTTAGCTTCCCTGATATGAATTCAGCCATTATCATTGGAGGAGCTCAGAACCTTGTTGGTGAGAGTGGCTGTGGTTCACTTTGAGGGAGCCTTGGTCCTTGCATTAAGCATTGATTCCTGGCTCTGGAGGGGAAGGTGTATGCTGTTTAATCTCCAGGAGAAGCTTGTCACGCTGGTTCCTGATATGTTTTCGACTGTTCTCATTGTTGAAGGAGCTTGGGACCTCATTGTTGCTGAGGATGGCTGTGGTAGTTTTCAGCCCTGAAACCAGGGCAGCCCTGGTCTGTCTTTCTTTTTCTTTCTTTCTTTCTTTCTTTCTTTCTTTCTTTCTTTCTTTCTTGTACCAGGAATTGAACTTATGACCTCATGCTTGCCAGGCAGGTGCTCCTGCCACTGAGGTAAATCCCCAGCCCTAGCCCTGGTCTTTATTATGAGTGTGACTTCTCAGCTCCAGTGTAGAACCCTCAACCTACCAGCACAGCTCCTTCACCCTGCTTACATAGACTTTCTTGCTTTCACCGCTCACCCCTGGGCCTTCCAGAGCAGATCCACGAAACAGACTTGCATGAGTCCTTGTCATGTGTTGTAGACCTCGAGTTGGACTTGTGGGAGGCATTGTCATGGGCTCTAAGTCTTCAGCTGGACTCATGTAGGATATTGCCATGGGATCCAGGTCCTTGGCTGAGTATGCTGGGTCTTCAGTGTTGTGGACAGATTTCCTGCACCTTCTTGTATTTAACTCTAGGTGACCATGATAAAGTAATATTATAAATTGTGTGTCCTGTATGTAATTGTTCTCCTCATAATCCCTGACTACAAGTACAAAAACTTTTCAATAAAATATCCAAAATAATTGATATAATTTTGAAAAAGGAAGAAATTGGTGAACTTTCATTTCCCACTTCAAAACTTACAACAAACCTATTTATAAATACTATGTGATGCTGAAATATGGATGAATAAATGGAGGAGAATTAAAAGTCCATAAATACATTCTTATACTTATGTCAGTTGAGTTTGAAAAAAGTGTCTAGGACATTTGCTAGGGAACGATGATCTGCTTGACAAATTTTGCTAGAATAAGTAGATGTCTGTTGGGCAAAAATGAACTTAAATCTTCACCTCACATAAATAAACAAGTAGGACAAAATACTAGGATGTAATATATACTAGTACATCTATACTAGGAGGTAATCAACATCTTAAAATATGTAATACAGGAGCCAGGCGTGGGAGTGCATGTCTATAACCCCAGAACTCTAGGAAGCAGGGGAAGAAAGAGTAAGTTTGAGCCCAGCCTGGGCTATTTAATGACTTGGAGAGACCTTGTATCAAAATAGAAAATAAAGATTCCAGGGGAAGATGGCAGATCAATAAGTAGCAAGGTAAAGAGCCTCTCTGACAGAAACAGCTCAGATGTTAGAATTTAACACCATGGAGATGACCAGATGAAAGGAGAGGGATTATAATGACCCAGGAAGAAACTAAGGAAAAAGAGAAAGAAACATAAGAAGAAAAAAAGAAAAACGTGGACAGAAGACTGTGGCCAGACACACTCTCACCAGAGCCAGTCCCATGCTGTGTGAGGCAACTCACGCTTGCACTGAAGTTGGGGGTTGGTGAGCCCAAGGACCTCAGCAGGAGGATGCATCACAACGGACAACTGAGCTGGCGTGGAGATCTCCATGATCCCACAGTGAATGCTCGGAATTTGTTCCTCCCACAGGAAGGGGTGACTGGCTGGCTGACATATTGGAATAAGGCAGGATGAGCCTGAACCCAGAACCATAGCAGCTTCAGTTGGCAACTCCTGGCACAGAGCAGATTGGTGGGAACTTCCTGGAATGAGTCATGCCCCTGGGCAGGACCCAATAACCAGGGATGAAGTTGCCCCCAAAACTGTCCCAAACTGGTTCCATCTGCACAGTACACACTAACATGGCTGAAGATCCCCAGTGACTGACTGGCTCAGAAGGGAGGAGCCAGCCTGAACCACCCCTGCTTGTACCTCAGTGATCAACAGCAAACTGGAGAGGGCAACAATCCCTAGCCAGCACACTTCAGAGTAACCATAACCAATACAGAAAGGGCCTGGGACCTCCACTATACACTTGTCTAGAAGAAACCATTACAAAAGAAAGAAACAAAAAAAAAGTCTCCAGCCACCAATCCAAATAATATGGGTCCAGGAGAGGTAAACACAGAAGAGATTGAGAGCAGCAAACATGTAATATGAGAAACAGTATCAGCTGACATAAAGAAATATCTTCATGACATTATAGAAGAACTCAAAAAGGAATACTAATACAAGTAAAGCAAGATATAAGAAGCTTAAGAAAAGAAATGCTAAGCACCTCTCAAGAAGACACAATCCCCGACTTGAAATTATACTACAAAGCTACAGTGATAAAGTCAGTATGGTACTGGAATAGAAACAGACCCAAGGATCAGTGGAATAGATTGGAAGATACAACCACAACCGCAAACTCACTCAACCACCTTATCTTTGATAAAGGGGCCAAACATGCTCGCTGGAAGAATGACAGTCGCTTTAACAAATGGTGCTGGAAAAATTGGCTGTCCATATGCAGAAGACTAAAACTAGACCCATGTCTATCACCATACACTAAACTAAAATCTAAATGGATCAAAGATCTAAATATTAAAACAGAAACACTAAAACTGCTGGAAGACAAGGTAGGTAAAAACCTCAAAGATATAGGGGTAGGAAGAGAATTCAAGAACAAGAACCAAAGTACATGGGAAGTACTTCCCAGAATCAATAACTGGGACCACATCTTATTAAAGAGTTTCTGCATGTCAAAAGAGGTTTCCAGCAGAGTGAAAAGAAAACCCACAAATTGGGAAAAAATCTTCATGGACAGCTCCTCAGACAAAGGACTTCTGTCTAGAACTTATAAAGAATTAAAAAAAAATCAGACCCTTGAAATTCAAAGACC